>QRFJ01007001.1:0-60502 GCA_006176705.1 Cocos nucifera
GCCAAATCCATCTTCTTCCCTCTCCTCTTCATGCCCAAAGGTTTGGGATCCAAGTTGGTGCAATCCAGATGAGAGAAGGCGACAGAAAGCTAGAAGGCTGCGCTGCTGCAAAGGACAACTGCTGATCTTCAAAAGTTTTGAAGATCCTCCAAGATCAGATCCAGATCTAATTTTTGGAGATGTGATAGAAAAGAGGATCTCCAGATCCTAGCCTGAGTGGATATCGGTAGAGGCCAGGCACTTGCGTGGCTAGATCCAGAACCTTCCGCTGCTTACAGGATCATCAACGGTAATAGGATTACCCTACATCAAGGTAAATTAAATTTGATTTAATTTATTTAGATTTTATTTTTATTATTAGAATAATAAGATCAGATCTTGAAACATCCTAAATCTAATTAGAATTAAAGAGAAAAATTTTTGAAATATATCTCTTGATCCGATCAGATCTGAACGAACCTGATCCAAAAAATCAGGATTTTTCTTCAACTGGTATCAGAGCCAAGGTTCTAAAGTATTTAGATCTAATTTTAAATTTATTTTAATTAAAAAATAAATGATTTTAGATGTCACATGAGATGTGATCAGATCTAAAATCAAAAAAAATTAAAATTAAATGATTTGGATCTAAGATTAGAAAATATGCATGACTAGTTCTAAAATAGAATAGTTCTATAGAATAGTCTTGCATGTTTTAATTTAATTTGATTAAATCATATTTTAAGATCTATTTATTTACTATTTTTTGATATTATAATTATTATAATAATATCTAAAAAATATTTAAAAAAATCATATGAGTATTGATGCATGTCTAGACTAGTTGTAGAATAGTTCTACATAGTTGTCTAGATTAGAGTTTATTTTGATAAGATCAATTTAAATCTAATTTTTTAGATTATTATGAGATAATTTAGATCTGAAAATATGCATGATTCGATACATGAGATGTATGCAAAATATGCCATGATTAGATCTAATTTGTATATGAGATATATGATATAGATCTAAAATTATTTTGTAGTATTACATGTTCCTGATTAAGGCATTCCTCTTGGCCGTCCTGATCATAAGAACGAAGAAGGATTTAAAGGCCCTCTCCTCCCATCCGATGGGGTGTTCTTATGACGTGTAGGGTGCTGCGCGTTCGTCCTTAATCAAAAATCCAAAACTTACTTTCTGCAAAATCCTAGATCCTGAAACCCTAGGATTTATTGTGCATATTTTATTTATGAACCCTACTTAATTAAGAATTAAGATTATGAAATATTAATTAGATCTAAAATTAAGAATTTTAGATCTAAGATATATTCATAATACTGGGTTCGGGCTTGGGTAGCTCAATTAGGTCTAAGCGGTTGATCAAACCGAATCAAGAGTTGGTTAGATGGGATCAACAATGCTTAAATTGACCAGCCTAATAGGATTAAGTCTGGAGTCAAGATCGAGTCATAATCAAGCAAGACCTAATTAGGCTCAGAGGTTAGAGTCTGGATTGTAGGCTAACCCAATTGGTTCTGGCTCAACAATTTGGTGTCTAAGGTAAGTTTGGCACATACGATCGACTGATTTTTAATTGGGAGCTACTCGATCTGAAATGCATTCTTGTACGAGTTAATGGCATATCCCTTCCATTGATCTCACTTACCTGGCCATATCTGTTGACATAGTTCTGATCTGAGGTGGTCAATAATCCGAGCTAACCCATGCCACTAGGTTAGTCATAATTGTTATGACTATGACAAGTCTAGTTTAATGAGACCTGAATCAATTCTCCCTAAGAAAAGATTAAGTCTGAGGTCTTCCACCATTGTAGATGTGCGGGCCCTTCCCGGGGTTGATTGTTCTCAGCTGGATACAGTGGCTCAGTTGCACCGAAAAGATGCAACCATGTCTATTAGGCATTGGATGCTATGGGCTGGAGGATGAGTTGGGCTCAATATTCTGGATATGGTGAGAGACTCAATTAAGGAATCCAGTTTGTGCAAATGGTGGGTCTGACTTAACTAAGGAGTGGATCAATATTCTGGATATGGTGAGATTCATGAATTAGAGACCAAGTTTGGGTGCACCATGATTAGAGAATCATTGAACAAGAGTTGTTCACTCATTGGCTAACCCATCACCAATAACTATTTAGGTGAGGTGATGAGTCAGTTGGTGAGACCGCACCACCCACTAGAAATCATTAATCATGAAAATTTTTGCATCTCTACAGAGGGAGTGTAGGGATCCGAGAAAATAGTGGAAGCTAATTTATTTAAAAATAAAATTTCTAAATAAATTGGTCAAGTCATAATTACAATATCTAACTAGAATCTTTGACTCTCTACAGAAAAATGTCTGCATCCAATCCATTAGCACGTATCCTAGACACACATAGACTGACCAGACCTAATTATAAAGATTGGCTCAGGAACTACAAAATCATTTTGGGTTCGAGAAGTTAACCCATGTATTGGATTAGGACCCTCCCACCTTACCAGCCCGTCCATCCACTGAACAGAGAGCATCTCTAAAAAAATGGATAGACGAAGATAATAAGGCCAGATATTACATGTTGGGCTCGATGTCTGATGAGCTCCAACGCCAACATGAAGATATCGGGACTGCTCGCCAAATGTTGGCTCACCTATAGGAGATGTTTGGTGAACAGAGTCGTGCAGCCAAGTATCAAGTCACGAAATGACTTTTTAAGGCTAAGATGCATGATGGGCAGTCAGTCCAAGATCACTGTCTGATGATGATCAAGGACATGGAAGAGCTTGAGAAGCTCGGTGTGAAGTTAGACTTGGATCTGTAGAACTATAATTGATGCATATGGGCAATCATCATGCAATTCATCATAAATTACCACATGCATAAACTTCAAAATTTCTTGGCCGAATTAATGAACATGCTGGTCATCGCTGAGCTTTCTATGAAAGGTTCTAAAGGCTCAGTTCTTGCTATGGAACGGACTTCTTCCAAAAGAAAGTCTTATGGAAAGAAAAAGAAGTCTGTGAAAAAACAAAAGGTGGAAGGAAGGAAAGAGAAGAAGGCAGGCCGAAGGATGAAAGCCGCTGCTAAAGGAAAGTATTTCCATTGCAACAGCGACGGCCACTAGAAAGCGGAACTGCCCTACTTACCTGGCCACCCTGAAGAACAAGAAGGAAGGTCCTTCTGGAGGTATGCTCATTATTGAGTCTAACCTTATGATTTCTTCTGCATCCAGTTGGGTGCTTGACTCTGGTTCTAGTGCTCATCTATGCACTTCCATGCAGGGTCTTGAGGATAGCAGGAGGCTGAGGGATGGAGACATGATCCTACGTGTCGGTAATGGAGCAAGAGTTGCTGCAGTGGCGGTGGAAACATATCCTCTTCGATTACCATCTGGTTTAGACTTAGTTTTGAAAGACTGTTATTATGTGCCTGCAGCTAGCAGGAATTTGATTTCTATTTCATGCTTAGCACTAGAAGGCTATGTGATTACCTTCTTTAAGGACCATTGTAACATTCTTTATGAAAGAAATAAAATTGCAAATGGTTTCCTTATTAACGATCTTTATCAGCTACATATTGATGTACCTGTTCTAACTATCGAGCAAAATGTGAATGCCAAATGACCTAGGGATAGTCCAAACGATAGATATCTATGGCACCTGAGATTAGGTCATATAGCAGAAGATAGGATCAACAAATTGGAGAAAAATGGGCTATTGAGTCCATTGACTTTCGAGTCATATCCAACTTGTGAATCTTGTCTTCAAGGCAAAATGACTAAATTCCCTTTTGTTGGACATGGGGATAGGGCCACAGATCTCCTTGCCCTAGTACATACTGATGTGTGCGGCCCATTTGATGTGCCGGCTAGAGGCAATTTTGTCTACTTCATTACCTTTACCGATGATTGATCTAGGTATGGGTATGTGTATCTTATGAGACACAAGTCTGAAGCTTTTGAAAAGTTCAAAGAATTCAGACATGAAGTAGAAAAATAAACTGAAAAATCCATTAAGGTTCTTCGATCAGATCGAGGAGGTGAATACCTTAGTCGAGAATTCCTAGACTATCTCAAGAAAAATGGCATAGTCTCTCAATGGACTCCACCAGGAATCACCTCAACTCAACGGGATTTCAGAACGGAGAAATCGGATCTATTAGATATGGTCCGATCCATGATGAGCTTCACAGACCTTCCTGATTTTTTTTGGGGACACTCATTGTTAACTTCAATTTATTTACTGAATAGGATTTTCTCTAAAACCGTTCCTACCACACCATATGAGATATGGCATGGTAAGAAACCAAGTCTGAGTCATCTTAGAATTTGGGATTGTCCGGCTCATGTCAAAAGACAACAAGCGGACAAGTTAGAGTTTAGGTCCTTCAGAGCTCGATTCATAGGATATCCTAAAGAGTCATTAGGATACTATTTCTACATTCCAGAAGACCACAATGTGATTGTGAGTCGACATGCCATCTTTTTTGAAAAATAGTTTATTCAAGATAGCGGCATTGGAAAGCAGATTAAGCTTGATGAGAAAGTCTCACAAGTACAACGAGCTAAGGACCAATTGGAACCAAATCAGGTTGAGCCAATAAGAACACTACCTCCTCCACCTCGTAGATCGGAAAGAGTTTTCCATCCTCCTGAAAGATACTTAGGTATTATTTCAGAGGAAGTAGAGGAAAATGTTCCTCATAGGTAATGGTGCTCATGGTGATGATCCCAAAACCTACAACGAGGCGATATCAGATATCGACTCCGAGAAATGGCTAGAGGCAATGCAGTCAGAAATTGACTCGATGCACTCAAACCAAGTCTGGACCTTGGTAGATCCACCAGAAGGTATAGTACCTATTGGGTGTAAATGGATCTTCAAGAGAAAGATTGGTGCAGATGGGAATGTGGAGACATTCAAGGCTAGACTAGTGGCAAAAGGTTATAGTCAACGCGAAGGCATTGACTATCAGGATACCTTTTTCCTAGTGGCTATGCTAAAATCCATCCGCACATTGCTTGCCGTTGCAGCCTATTTTGATTATGAAATATGGCAAATGGATGTGAAAACGGCATTCTTAAATGGATATCTTGAGGAAGATATCTATATGGAACAGCCGCTAGGTTTCACATCCAGTGATACTGATCACAAGGTTTGCAAGCTGCAAAGGTCCATATATGGACTTAAGCAAGCATCTCGGAGCTGGAACACTCGTTTCAATGATGTGATCAAAATGTTTGGTTTCATCAAAAATGAAGAGGAACCATGTGTCTTCAAAAAGGTCAGTGGGAGCGCTGTTGTCTTCCTCGTATTGTACGTGGATGACATCCTCCTTATTGGGAAATGATATTCCCATGATGACAACAGTCAAATTATGGTTGTCCAAGGAATTCTCCATGAAAGACCTAGGTGAAGCATCCTTTATTCTAGGAATTAAGGTCTATAGGGATAGACCGAATAGGATGCTAGGACTTTCACAGAAGATGTACATAGAGGAAGTACTAAAGAGGTTTAGTATGGAAAACTCTAAGAGGGGATTAATACCCTTCAGACATGGTATTCATCTTTCCAAGAAGATGTGCCCTAGCACACCTGAGGAAATAGAATGCATGAGCAAGATCCCTTATGCTTCTGCAATAGGGAAGCCTCATGTATGCCATGCTATGTACACGACCTGATATAGCCCATGCTGTGAGTGTCACAAAAGATATCAGATATCAGTCAAATCCAGGTGAAGAACACTGGACTTCTGTGAAATGTATCCTTAAGTACTTGAGAAGAACTAAGGATATGATGTTGGTCTTTGGTAACGGAGAACTCCAAGTCCAGGGATACACAGACTCGGATTTTCATGTCCGATGTAGATGATCGAAAGTCGACATCTGGGAGTCTGTTTGTGTGCAATGGTGGTGCTGTCAGCTGGAAGAGTTCCAAGCAAATCATGATAGCAGATTCCACCATGGAAGCAGAATATATCGCTGCATCAGAGGCTGCGAAGGAAGCATTCTGGTACAAGAAGTTTGCTGCAGAAATTGGAGTAATGCCATCAGATGCCATTCCTCTATACTGCGACAATAATGGCGCCATAGCTCTTTGCTAAGGAGCCGAGGTCTCACCAGAAATCCAAGCACATTGAGCGGCGATACCACCTCATCCGTGATTACCTCGAGAAGGGTTACGTCGAGGTCAAGAGAGTCAACTCCACAGATAATGTGGCAGACCCACTTACAAAGCCGTTGGGCCAGCAGAAGATCGAAGCCCACCTTGAGAAGATGGGACTTAGATTTGTAGCCAATTGGCTTTAGGACAAGTGGGAGATTGTTAGATATATGTGCCCTAGAAGCCAGAATTGGCTGACACTTGTAATACACTTCTAGGGGCAAAATTATAATTTTGACTAAATCAATAAAATGGATTATTTTCTATCACATATGTGTATTTAGTGTCTGTGATACATCCTTTGAGTTAATGGTAATGATAATTCATATTTTCAAGAGTTGAAAATTTAAGACATGAATAATCATTATTAACTCATAAAATGCTTCCGACCATAGGATCATCACGAGGATGGTGATTGATCCAGAAGGTTGGTGTACAATCGCTTCTTTTTAGTAGATGAGTCTTGAGTCTATGGTGTGGAGACACCAGAGCGAGAGTATAAGTACTCGTTAGAGAACGAGGGCACTGAGCATGACCACCTCGAGTAGTCATTAGGAAGTCTACCTTCTCGTCAATGACTGACTCGATGCTGCAGTAGTGTGTCTGGTTCTTTGACCTGAGATGCATCGCAGTTCACCTTGAGGGTGTTATAGTTTGACTACACCATTACTCGGTCTCCTAGCCATATGAAACCCTGAGGTGTATGTTGGCTATAGCATGTTCATTGTAGGAACTGGATTAGCATCAAGATGGAATCTATCTACCTCGGTGGTAGAGGAGCAGCCCTATGATGATCATGAGAATCAAGTTCAGAAGCCCATGGCCATGGTAGAGTGAAATAATAGAAAGAGTTTCTATTTAGGTTTTCACATCGGACTTGAATCGAATGATTATATCATATGACAGAGACTAGGGTTTGAAGCTCAAGATAGAAGAACTTAATCACACAGGTAGCTGCACCAAGAGGTTCGCATTCAGCTCTGATGGGTTGCCACCATATACTGCTAGGTGTCACTGGTGGATTTTGGGAGCAATTAGAATGATTTAGATGATCGATCATTCTAGCTGTTCGAATCAGAAGAGTTTTGATCCATCGAAAGGAGTTTCGATGATGTCGATAATAGAGATCATGACATATTCCATTACTATACAGAACTGAACCTAACTAGATCACACAAATAAGGATTTGAATCTGGTGATCATCAATTAAACTAATCCAGTTCAATTGATCAGAATGAGATTTAATTAGGTTCAAGAAAATCGTGCTAGCACTCGATTGAACCTAACGTTCTTCTTTTACTATCATAAATAGTTATCCTTACTAGGCTAAAGTAGTTTGTGCTCAATCAGAGGCCTTCACTTTGTCTGACTGGAGCTTGTTCAGGTCAGAAAAGGGTTGTCTTATTTTGTAAGACAATACCTATCATTTTTGGTCATCTGCCATTTCTGGTCCTTTGGCTTTGGTCAAAAGTTGACCTTTGACTGATCAAATATTGATCATTGACACTTTGACTTCTATCCATGTGTCATGCACCTATTGGAGAGCTGGTGGGGGCCTGTCCCTTCTGCCAGAACCTAGCAAGAAGGAGGGCGCATGCCACCCTTAGCGTGTGCCCAAGCTGGAGGCGCCTAGGAGTCCCTATTGGATAGGGACTCCATCTCCCTTTTGGATTTCAATTAGACTTCTCCTAAGAACTAAGTTTGACTGGTCTTAGGCGCCATTTAAGGAGAAATCCAAGAGACTCTATTCCCATCAATCAGATTTAGATCTGATTTCACAAAGGGTTGTGATTAGTTGGGAAGAAGAGGAGTTGGATCATGCTTAGTCTATAAATAAGACCCTGCGCCCAACTCAAGGAGTATCTGAAATATGAGAAAAGAGTTCTCCATGCCCCAAGGCTTCCTCCCTCCTCCTCCATGCCAAATCCATCTTCTCCCTCTCCTCTCCATGCCCAAAGGTGTTTGGGATCCAAGTTGGTGCAATCCAGATGAGAGAAAGGCGACAGAAAGCTAGAAGGCTGCGCTGCTGCAAAGGACAACTGCTAATCTTCGAAAGATGTTTTGAAGATCCTTCAGATCAGATCTAGATCTAATTTTTGGAGACGTGATAGAGAAGAAGAGGATCTTCAGATCTAGTTCTAGTGGATACTGATAGAGGCCAGGCACTTGCGTGGCTAGATCCAGAACCTTCCGCTGCTTACAGGATCATCAATGGATAATAAGATTATCCTACATCAAGGTAAATTAAATTTTATTTAATTTATTTAGATTTTATTTTTGTTATTAGAATAATAAGGATCAGATCTGAGACATCCTAGATCTAATTAGGATCAAAGAAAAAATTTTTTAAAATATATCTCTTGATCTGATCAAATCTGAATGAACCTGATCAAGAAAATCAGGATTTTCCTTCAGAGATCTCATCTCCTGCGGTCGAGGTTGTCTCGGGGGAGATCTTATCTCCTACGGTCGAGGTTGATGCGAGCGCTCAGGGGAGATCTTATCTCCTATGATCGAGTTTGCCTCGATGGAGATCTTATCTCCTATAGCCATGGTTGCCTCAGGGGAGAATCTTATCTCCTACGATCGAGGTTGCCTCGGGGGAGATCTTATCTCCTGCAGCCGAGCTTGATGCAGATGCTTTGGAGAGATCTTATCTCTTGCAGCCAAGTTTGTCTTGGAGAGATCTAATCTCCTGCAGCCAAGATTGGCCCGAACTCTTGCGGGAGATCTTATCTCCTACGGTCGAGGTTGCCTCGGGGGAGATCTTATATCCTGCAGCCGAGGTTGATGCAGATGCTCAAAGGAGATCTTATCTCCTATGGCCAAGTTTGCCTCGAAAAAGATCTTTATCTCCTGTAGTCGAGGTTGGCCCAGACCCTCGGAGGAGATCTTATCTCCTATGGCTGAGGGTTGCCTTAGGGGAGATCATATCTCCTACGGCCGAGATTGATGCGGGCGCTTGGGGAGATCTTATCTCCTGCGGTCGAGTTTGCCTCGAAAAAGATCTTATCTCCTGCAGTCGAGGTTGGCCCAGACCCTCAAGAGAGATCTTATCTCCTATGACCAAGGTTGATGCGGGAGCTCGGGGGAGATCTTATCTCCTATAGTCAAGTTTGCCTCGGGGGGAATCTTATCTCCTGCAGTCAAGGTTGGCCCGGACCCTCGGAGGAGATCTTATCTCCTACGATCGAGGTTGCCTCGGGGGAGATCTTATCTCCTACAGGCGAGGTTGATGCAGGCACTCGAAAGAGATCTTATCTCCTACAGTCGAGTTTGCCTCGGAGGAGATCTTATCTCCTACAGCCGAGGTTGGCCCGGACCCTCGGGGGAGATCTTATCTCCTACGGTCGAGATTGCCTTGGGGGAGATTTTATCTCGTATGGTCGAGATTAAAGATCTTTGACCTGCTCACATTAGGATGAGGTTCTCCTCCTATTGCTAACACGGCAACTATTGACTGCTTCTTTCCTATCATCACATAGTTTTTGCACCCAGAAATAATATTATTGAAAGGAAAGAATTTTACCGAGGAAAAGTTACTAGCAGCACATCCCCGTTTCAGGGTCGTGGGGGCGTTGTTCCTCCAAGTTCCCTCAGGCAGTAAGTCCCGGATTGGACGACCTCCACTATCTCATGCTGGCCTTCTCAATTTGGAGCAAGCTTCTCTTGGCTTTGATGCTGGAAGATGATGAATCGTTGAAGTACCAAGCTCCTCCCAGGGGTAATATTGATGACGCCGTGAGGCAGTCGACCTCCTTATTTTTTCTAGCTACGATAGCACCCTTGGCCGATCTTCTCCTGCTTTAGACTGGCATCGAAGGAATTTACCCAGCCGACTCTTTCTAATGAGCTCCTCAATCTCATCTCCGAGCTGAATGCATTTCTCAGCGTCGTGGTCATGGTCGCGATGGTAGAGGCAGTACTTGCATCGATCGCGCTTGTTTGGGAGAGATCATAATCCTTCTAGACTTGGTAGCTGGTTCTCAACTTTTGAGTTCAAGGAGCGTTGCGGGGGGCATAGTCGTGGAACCTTTCGGGAGGAGTACTTTTTCGTTCCCTTCTGTCGGGGCTTTCTTAATGACGAGTTCGAGGAGTTTGGGCCTTGCTTATGCTGGGGAGGTCGTAAGTGCGGTCGAACTTCATTCCATCCTCTTGTGAAACCTGCAGAAGAACTTCATGCCCCTTTATCGGGACTTCCTTGATGACGAGCTCGAGGGGGAGTTCGGCAGCCTCGCTTACGTCGAACCTCATTCCATCCTCCTGTGAAACCTTCTACGAAAGAACCTATGAAACCTTTATCAGGGCTTTCACGCTCTCGGACCCGAGGGGGAGTCCAGGAATGCGGTCGAGCTTCACTCAGCTTTGCTTCACCGTCCTTGGCCCTGAAGGCCTCTTCAGCCCAGGCATAATCTTCGGCCTAAGCCAGTAGATCGGCAAAGTCCCTAGGATACTTCTTCTCTAGGGAGAACAGCAAGTCATTCTTCCGAAGGCTGCCCTTGAGCGCGGCCATTACAATGGACTGGTCTAGGTCCCGGACCTCCAATGCCGTGGTGTTAAATTGGATGACGTAAGCCCGGATGGATTCTCCTTGGTTCTACTTGACATTCATCAAAGAATCCAAACTTCGGTGCGGACGTCGGCTACTGATGAAGTGGGCCACGAACTGATGGCTCATCTAGTCAAAAGAGAAGATCGCATCCGGCTTCAACACCGAGTATCAGTTTCTAACTACTCCCTTTAAGGTAGATGGAAAGACTCGGCACAGTATAGTGTCTGAAGCACCGTAGAGTAGCATCATGATTCGAAAGGCCTCTAGATGATCAACTGGATTAGAAGTTCTATCGTAGCTCTCGAGTTGAGGGAGCTCGAAGTTCGGTGGGATGGACTCTTTCATAATTTGAAGGAAGAAAAAAGGATCGGTGCGGATGTCGGCATGATGAGTTGGGGCGACGTGGCCGAGCTCTTCAATCCGTCGGTCTATCTTCCGTAGTCCGTGATCGAGGGCGTCGTCTTGGTTGCAGATCTTGGGAGACTTCCAGCTACAAATGGAGAAGGTCTCCTCTAGAGGAGAACCATGATCCGAACATGGATCCTCTGCTCTCTATTTTTCTTTCCAAGGGGCGATGGGTACGTCGGCCTGAGTACTCTTTCTTGGGACTGATTTTGGACATCCTGATGGTGGGTTTGCTGGCAAAGTCACCGTCGAAAGCTGTCGCATGGCCTGCATCATCTTGGTGAGGCCACGAACCTGCTAAACCAGTAAGTTAAACTGCTCCACATCTACCGTAGCTTCAGGTAGAGCCTGGGTTGTCGGGGCTGAAATGGGAGTAGATGGACCTGGCACGGAGGCCGCCGATCGCCCTGTCGAAGCTCTCCTAGGAGGCATTTTCTCTTGAGAAAGAACTTTGAAGAGGAAGGAGGGAGATTTCTGGAGAGGGAAGAGAGAAATCATCATCGGGCACTCCTTCAAGAGCAAGGAAACCTCGAAGGCAAAGAGGCCCTCCTTCTAGCGCCAATCTATTGACACAGAAACTAATCATCATCGAGGATAGAGGAGGTCGTCCAGCCTGGGACTTACTGCCTAAGAGAACCTGGAGGAACAATGCCCCCATGATCCTAAAATGGGAATGTGCTACCAGTAACTTTTCCTCGATAAAATTTTTTTCTTTCAATAATATTATTTCTGGGTGCAAAAACTATGTGATGATAGGGAAGAAGTAGTCAATAGTTACCGTGTTAGGAATAAGAGGAGAACCTCATCCTAACGCAAGTAGGTCAAAGATCTTTAACCTCGATCGTAGGAGATAAGATCTCCCCCCAGGCAACCTCGATCGTAAGAGATAAGATCTCCCCCGACGGTCCAGGCCAACCTCGACTATAGGAGATAAGATCTTCCCCAAGGCAAACTCGACTGCAGGAGATAAGATCTCCCCCAAGCATCAGCATCAACCTTGGTTGTAGGAGATAAGATCTCTCTCGAGCGCCCGCATCAATCTTAGCTACAGGAGAATAAGATCTCCCCCCCGAGGCAAACCTCGACTGCAAGAGATAAGATCTCCCCCGAGCGCCTACATCAACCTCAGCTGTAGAAGATAAGATCTCTCCTAAGGCAACCTCGGCTGCAGGAGATAAGATCTTTCGTGAGAGTCCAGGCCAACCTCAGCTGCAGGAGATAAGATCTCTCCTCCGAGGCAAACTCGACTATAGGAGATAAGATCTCCCCGAGGCAAACTTGATCGTAGGAGATAAGATCTCCTCCGAGCGCTCGCATCAACCTCGACTGCAGGAGATAACATCTTCTCCGAGGTAACCTCGACCGCAGGAGATAAGATCTCTCCCGAAGCAACCTTGACTGCAAGAGATAAGATCTCCCTCGAGGCAAACTCAATCGTAGAGATAAGATCTCCCCGAGCGCCCAATCAGCCTCGGCTGTAGGAAGATAAGATCTTGCATGAGCAACCTTAGCCGCAGGAGATAAGATCTTTCATGAGGGTTCGGGCCAACCTCGATTGTAGAAGATAAGATCTCCTCCGAGGCAAACAAGGCTGCAGGATAAGATCTCCCTCGAGCGCCCGCATCACCTCAGCTACAGGAGATCAGATCTCTCCTGAGGCAACCTCGACTGTAGAAAGATCCTGGCCTACAAGAGATAAGATCTCCTTGAGAAACTCGGCCAGGAGATAAGATCTCCCTCGAGCACACCACATCAACCTCGACTGCAGGAGATAAGATCTCCCTCGAGGCAACCTCGACCGCAGGAGATAAGATCTCCCACGAGGGTCCGGGCCAATCTTGGCTGTAGGAGATAAGATCTCCCCCGAGGCAAACTCGGCTGTAGGAGATAAGATCTCCTCCGAGCACCCGCATCAACATCGGCTGTAGGAGATAAGATCTCCCCCGAGGCAACCTCGATCGCAGGAGATAAGATTTCCTCCGAGGCAACCTCGACCGTAGGAGATAAGATTTTTCCCAAGGCAACCTCGATCGTAGGAGATAAGTGTTAGATATATATGCCCTGAAAGTCAGAATTGGCTGATACTTGTAATACACTTCTAGGGGCAAAATTATAATTTTGACTATAATCAATTAAATGGATTATTTTCTATCACATATGTGTATTTAGTGTCTGTGATACATCCTTTGAGTTAATGGTAATGATAACTCATATTTTCAAGAGTTGAAAATTTAAGACATGAATAATCATTATTAACTCATAAAATATTTTCGACCATAGGATCATCATGAGGATGGTGATTGATCTGGTAGGTTGGTGTACAATCGCTTCTCTTTAGTAGATGAGTCTTGAGTCTATAGTGTGGAGACACTAGAGCGAGAGTACAGATACTCATTAGAGAATGAGGGCATTAAGCGTGACCACCTCGAGTACTCATTAGGAGTCTACCTTCTCGTCGATGACTGACTCGATGCTGCAGTGGTATGTCTGGTTCTTTGACTTGAGGTGCATTGACAGTTCACCTTGAGGGTGTTATAGTTTGACTACACCATTACTCGATCTCCTAGCTATATGAAACACTGAGGTGTGTGTTGGCTATAGCATGTTCATTGTAGGAACTGGATAGCATCAAGATGGAATCTATCTACCTCGGTGGTAGAGGAGCAGCCCTATGATGATCATGAGAATCAAGTCCAGAAGTCCATGGCCATGGCAGAGTGAAATAATAAAAAGAGTTTCTATTTAGATTTTCACAAAGGACTTGAATCGAATGATTACATCATATGACAGAGACTAGGGTTTGACGAGTTCACCTTAATCCTAATCTGATCAGGGTTCAAGATAGAAGAACTTAATCACACAAGTAGCTGCACCAAGAGATTCGTATTCAGCTCTGATGGGTTGCCACCATATACTGCTAGGTGTCACTAGTGGATTTTGGGAGCAATTAGAATAATTTAGATGATCGATCATTCTAGTTGTTCGAATCAGAAGAGTTTTGATCCATCAAAATGAGTTTCGATGATGTCGATGATAGAGATCATGACATATCCCATTACTATACAGAACTGAACCTAATTGGGTCACACAAATAAGGGTTTGAATCTGGTGATCATCAATTGAACTGATCTAGTTCAATTGATCTGAATGAGATTCAATTAGGTTCAAGAAAATCATGCTAGCACTCAATTGAACCTAACATTCTTCTTTTACTATCATAAATAAGTTGTCCTGACTGAGCCAAAGAAGTTTGTGCTCAATCAGAGGCCTTCATATGGTCTGACTGGAGGTTGTCCAAGTTAGAAAAAGTTGTCTTATTTTGTAAGACATTACCTGCTATTTTTGGTCACCTGCCATTTCTCGTTCTTTAACTTTGGTCAAAAGTCTACCTTTGACTGGTCAAATATTGACCATTGATACTTTGACTTTTGTCCACGTGTCACGCACCTATTGGAGAGCTAGTGGGGGTCTGTCCCTCTACTAGAACCTGGCAAGAAATAGGGTGCACGCCACCCTTGGCGTGTGCCCAAGCTGGAGGTGCCCAGGAGTCCCTCTTGGACAGGGACTCCATCTCCTTTTTGAATTCCAATTAGAGTTCTCCTTAGAACCAACTTTGACTGATCTTAGGCACCCTCTAAGGAGAAATCTAGAGGACTCTATTCCCACCAATCATATTTAGATCTGATTTCATACAGAGTTGTGATTGGATGGGAAGAAGAGGAGTTTGATCACAGTTAGTCTATAAATAAGACCCTACGCCCGACTCAAAGAGGTATCTGAATTAATTGAGATCTCCATGCCCCAAGGCCTTTTCTCCTCTCCTCCTCCATGAAAAAGCATCTTCTCCCTCTCCTCTCCACATTCAAAAGGGTTTTGGACCTTGGTTGGTGCAATCTAGACAAGAGAAAGGCGAGTGAAAGCTAGAAGGCTGCGCTGCTGCAAAGGACGACTGCTGATCTTCAAAAGAAGTTTTGAAGATCCTCCAGATCTGATTTTTGGAGACGTGATAGAGAAGAAGAGGATCTTCAGATCCAGTCTGAGTGGATACTGGTAGAGGCCAGGCACTTGTGTGTGGCTTGATCCAGAACCTTCCACTGCTTATAGGATCATCAACGGGTAATAGGATTACCCACTTCAAGGTAAATTAAATCTAATTTAATTTATCTAATTTTATTTTAATTTCTAAAATTATAATAATAAGATTTGAAACATCTTAAATTTGATTTAGATCAAAAAAAAAAAAATATATCTCTTGATCTGATCAGATCTGAACGAACCTGATCCGAAAAATCAGAATTTTCCTTCAACTGGTATCAGAGCCAAGGTTCTAAAAGTATTTAAATCTGATTTTAAATTTATTTTAATTAGAAAATAAGTGATTTCAGATGTCACATGAGATGTGATCGATCTAAAATCAGAAAAAATTAAAATTAAATGATTTGGATCTAAGATTAGAAAATATGCATGACTAGTTCTAAAATAGAATAGTTCTATAGAATAGTCTTGTATATTTTTAATTTAATTTGATTAAATAATATTTTAGATCAATTTATTTACTATTTTTTGATATTATAATAGTTATAATATCATCTAAAAAATAGTAAATAAAATTATTTAATTTTTAAATATCATATGAGATATGATTGATGCATGTCTAGACTAGTTGTAGAATAGTTCTACATAATTATCTAGATTAGAATTTATTTTGATTAGATCAATTTAAATCTAATTTTTTAGATTATTATGAGATAATTTAGATCTAAAAATATGTATGATTCGATACATGAGATGTATGCAAAATATTCCATGATTAGATCTAATTTGTATATAAGATATATGATATAGATCTAAAACTATTTTGTAGTATGTATGTTCCTGATTAAGACGTTCCTCTTGGCCGTCCGGTCATAAGAATGAAGAAGGGTTTAAAGGCCCTCTCTTCTCATCTGATGAAATGTTCTTATGACGTGTAGGGGTGCTGCGCATTCGTCCTTAATCAGAAACCCAAAACTTACTTTCTGCAAAATTCTAGATCCTGAAATCCTAGGATTTATTGTGCATATTTTGTTTATGAACCCTACTTAATTAAAAATTAAGATTATGAAATATTAATTAGATCTAAAATTAAGAATTTTAGATCTAAGACATATTCATAATACTGGGTTTGGGCTTGGGTAGCTCAATTAGGTCTAAGCGGTTGATCAAACCGAATCAAGAGTTGGTTAGAGGGGATCAACAATGCTTAAATTGACCAGCCTAATAGGATTAAGTCTGGGTCAAGATCGAGTCACGATAAAGCAAGACCTAATTAGGCTCAGAGATTAGAGTCTGGATTGTAGGCTAATCCAATTGATTCTGACTCAACAATTTGGTATCTAAGGTAAGTTTGGCACATACGACCGACTGATTTTTAATTGAAAGCTACTCGATCTGAATGCATTCTTGTACGAATTAATGGCATATTCCTTCCACCGGTCTCACTTATCTGACCATATCTATTGACACAGTTCTGATCTGAGGTGGTCAATAATCTGAGCTAACCCATGCCACTAGGTTAGTCATAATTGTTATGACTATGATAAGTCTAGTTTAATGAGACCTGAATCAATTCTCCCTAAGAAAAGATTAAGTCTGAGGTCTTCCACCATTGTAGATGTGTGGGCCCTTCCCCGAGATTGATTATTCTCGACTGGATACAGTGGCTCAGTTGCACCGAAAAGACGCAACCATGTCTATTAGGCATTGGATGCTATGGGCTGGAGGATGAGTTGGACTCAATATTTTCGGATACGGTGAGAGACTCAATTAGAAATCCAGTCTATGCAAATGGTGGGTCTGACTTACCTAAGGAGTGGATCAATATTCTAGATATGGTGAGATTCATGAATCAGAGACCAAGTTTGGGTACACCATGATTAGAGAATCATTGAACAAGAGTTGTTCACTCATTGGCTAATCCATCACCAATAACAGAGACTTGGGTTTGACGAGTTCACCTTAACCCTAATCTGATCGGGGCTCAAGATAGAAGAACTTAATCACATAAGTAGCTGCACCAAGAGGTTCACATTCAGCTCTGATGGATTTTCACCATATACTGCTAGGTGTTACTGGTGGATTTTGGGAGCAATTAGAATGATTTAGATGATCGATCATTCTAGCTATTCGAATCAGAAGAGTTCTGATCCATCGAAAGGAGTTTCGATGATGTCGATGATAGAGATCATGACATATCCCATTACCATAGAGAACTGAACCTAACTGGATCATACAAACAAAGGTTTGAATTTGGTGATCATCAATTGAACTGATCTAGTTCAATTGATCTGAATGAGATTCAATTAGGTTCAGAAAATTGTGCTAGCACTCGATTGAACCTAACATTCTTCTTTTACTATCATAAATAAGTTGTCCTGACTGAGCCAAAGAAGTTTGTGCTCAATCAGAGGCCTTCATATGGTCTGACTGGAGGTTGTCCAAGTCAGAAAAGATTGTCTTATTTTGTAAGACATTACCTACCATTTTTGATCACCTACCATTTCTCGTTCTTTGACTTTTGTCAAAAGTCTACCTTTGACTGGACAAATATTGACCATTGATACTTGACTTCTGTCCATGTGTCACGCACCTATTGGAGAGCTGGTGGGGTCTTGTTCTCCTGCCAGAACCTGGCAAGAAAGAGGGCACATGCCAAAACCTGGCAAGGAAGAGGGTGCACGCCACCCTTGGCGTGTGCCCAAGCTGGAGGTGCCCAGGAGTCCCTGTTGGACAGGGACTCCATCTTCTTTTTGAATTTCAATTAGAGTTCTCCTAAGAACCAACTTTGACTGGTCTTAGGCACCCTCTAAGGAGGAATCCAGGGGACTCTATTTCCATCAATCAGATTTAGATCTGATTTCACAAAGAGTTGTGATTGGATGGGAAGAAGAGGAGTTTGATCATAGTTAGTCTATAAATATGACCCTGCGTCCAACTCAAAGAGGTATCTGAATTAATTGAGATCTCCATGCTCCAAGGCCTTTTCTCCTCTCCTCCTCCATGCCAAAGCATCTTCTCCCTCTCCTCTCCACATTCAAAAGGGTTTTGGACCTTGGTTGGTGCAATCTAGACAAGAGAAAGGCGAGTGAAAGCTAGAAGGCTGCGCTGCTGCAAAGGACGACTGCTGATCTTCAAAAGGAGTTTTGAAGATCCTCCAGATCTGATTTCTAGAGATATGATAGAGAAGAAGAGGATCTTCAAGTTCAGTCTGAGTGGATACCGATAGAGGCCAGGCACTTGCGTGGCTTGATCCAGAACCTTCCATTGCTTATAGGATCATCAATGGATAATAGGGTTACCCACTTCAAGATAAATTAAATCTAATTTAATTTATCTAATTTTATTTTAATTTCTAAAATAATAATAATAAGATCTAAAATATCTTAGATCTGATCTATATCAAAAAAAAAAAATTTTGAAATATATCTCTTGATCTGATCAGATCTGAACGAACCTGATCCAAAAAATCAGAATTTTCCTTCAATAAGATCTCTTTCGAGCGACCACGACAACCTCGACCAGAGATAAGATCTCTCTCGAGCGACCGAGCTAACCTTGACCAGAGATAAGATCTCTTTCGAGCGACCGAGTGACAACCTCGGCCAAAGATCGGATCTCTTTCGAGTGCCCGTATTGACCTCGGCTGCATAAGAGAAGATCTCCTATGAGTCAACCTCAACTGCTGAAAACTGTCGCCCCCGATGAGCTCAACCTCCGACCTTGACCGCAGAAGACGAGACCTACTTCAACCTCGGTTGGAGATGAGATCTTTCCCGATCTTCAACTTTAACATTAACTTTAGCTAGAGATGAGATCTCCCCCGAGCTTCGGCCTGAACTAGCACGGAGCCCAAGAGAAGACTTCGACAGTCATCTTTTCTGCACTCCTATTCTTCGAGTTTCGAACTCGAAAGTGGGGGAGACTATTATTGGGGATAAACCCTACTCCTATCGAAGTCCAGTTCGATGCTCAACCTAATGCAACCAGTAGCCATGGAAGAGCTTCAGCGGACAGGTCTTAACTGAATTCCTTCAGTCGACCGAACTCCTCAGCAGTTGAGCTCCTTCGAACTCCTCAACGGTCGAGCTCCTTCGGACTCCCAGCGGCCGAGCTTCTTCGAATCCCTTCAGTCGATCAAACTCCTCAGCGGTCGAGCTCCTTTGGACTCCCAGCAGTTGAGCTCCTTCGAACCCCTTCAGCCAACCAAACTCCTCAGCGGTCGAGCTCCTTCGAACCCCCAGCAGTCGAGCTCTTTCGAACCTCTTCAGTCGGCCGAACTCTTCAGCGGCAGAGCTTCAATCGGACTCCCGCAAGAGCTGAAGTCCCTTCGCGCTCCTTCAGCCAGATGCCTGTGGGAGCTGAACTCCCTCCAGGCTTTTCCTTCGATCGACTTTTTCAGGAGCCGAACTCCTTCCAGACATCTCCTTCGATCGGTCGAGCTTCTTCTAAACTCTCCAGCAATCGAGTCTTAGCCGCACTCCTCCAGCCAGATGCCAACGGAAGCCGAATTCCTTTCGAGCTTTCTCTTCAGAAGTTCGAACTTCTTTGGAATCGATATATGCCGAAATCCACCAAGCCTGCTTTCTCAGAGCCATGACTATTAAAGCTGGATGAACGATCACCATCAGTCTGCCTCAGACGATGCTACAGACGGCTCCGCCAGACCTCAAGCAGTCCACCACTATCGAACGGTATGGCTGTCACTATCGGCCTGATGATACCATCCTCTCCGCATCAAATTTGGTGCAACCTCGAGCGGCCCACCACCAGGTAGCTGCAGTTGTCACCATCAAGCTTCGCCTATAAAAAAGATCCTCCAGATACGCTAACTCTAAGTCCTAAGCTCTCCTTTCCTTCTCTAAGCTCTTCGGAACTCATTTTCGAGCACTTCATTTATGTTGGCCAGAGCTGACTTAATCATCGGAGGATCCTATCGGAGCCACCCCGCACCAACTTCGAACGGAATTTTATTTTGTAGATCCCCGACGGCGACCTTGTCCACCTCCGCTCCAGCTGGATCTGGCAACGGCCAGTTTTTGCGTTAACACATATGGATAGATAATTAGGCTTGACATAATTTCATGCCCATAGCCTTTTTGGGATGTTGTGTAATAGAAAGATTGAATTGCATGAAACTCACTACGAAAGGATAGTTTTGGTATTCCATCAAATTTCACATCTTCTGGATAGTCATGACACATTGCTAGATGTCAATCATAACTTATAGGTTCCAATGAATTAAAAGAGTTTAATTTAACAAGTTAATTAGAAGGAGTTCTAATTAATTGATCTATTTGGGCTCAATATGTTCTTGACCTAATTTGATTAGATGCATATGAATCTGAACCTACTACTGGCTAGATATGGAACCCAATGGATCACACAAAAAAAAAATTGGCCTAGGACTTTCAATTTGGTTTTATTGAACCTAATTGAATATGAGTTTGGTTGAAATCCTAATGGATTTAGGTCAAGCATGCTAGTACGTGTTTAAACCCATATTTTGAATCTATTTGGATTCATTTGTGACTTTGGGCTTTGATTAATCAAAGACCTAATTTGTTTGGACTCCTTAGCACCCTTTGAATAGTCAAAGGGCTATCTTTACTTGAGTCCATGCCTCCTAGGAGTTCTCCACGCCTTAAATGAAAGATGTTTCATCTTAAGGACTCCATGTGTCCTCTCATTTATTTCATGCCCTTCCATGAAATATCTCCTCTTGGGGATTCACGTGGGGGAGTAATTGCACCATAAGATGGCGCCTCTTCTTGATAAGTCTCCACACCTTTTGGTTCTCAGATCCCTTAGTATTTTAAATGCCACAAGGAGGAATTTGACCTTAAGAAGGACACCTCCATAATCCCATGCCCTAAAGTCTTATCCATGTGCCTCCTGGAGTTTTAGTGGTGTTCAAAAGTTGGACACCAGATAAGAATATCACGTATAAGAAAAAAAAAAAAGAAAGCTCCACGCCTCTCAAATCTGTAGTGCCCTAGGGAGGAGTCCTTCTAAGTGAAGGATTCCTCCATCCCTCATGCCAAAAGTGGATTCGTGCCACTTGTCTTGACACCCAATGGTTGGGTGTTGGAGGGAGTTTAGACTCCGATCATGAGTTATTTCTTGGGTCATGATCTAAGGCTAAATAGGTTGAGGGATATGTTGATATTGGTATCCATTTGCAGTGGATATTGGGTGGATCTAATAGATCAAAATTAGATCCAAGAATTGGATCTATGAGATCAAAAATTAGATCCAAGAATTAGATCTATGAGATCAAAAATTAGATCCAAAGAGTTGGATCTATGAGATCAAAATTCAGATTCAAAGGGTTGGATCTACGAGATCAAATTTCAAATCTTATGTGTGGGTTCCAATGGTCCAAATGTTAGACAACAAGAGGCTAAGAGTTGTGAGGATTACATGTCCAAGAGAGGAAAGAAATGAGAGAGAAAATCACTGAGAGTTGGTGATGCAAAGAAAGGAGGAGCAGTTGATTTTCGTGAGAAGAAAATTCGGCAAATCTGGATTGAAAAAGTTCTAGATCAAGATCCGTGTGGATCATCATTGGAGGGCATGCGCTTGGGTGCCTCGAGAATACCAATCAACGACGGTTCAGATCTTCTTGTTAGATATTCTATCATATGTTTATACTATATATTTATTTATGATTGACATCATTAAGATGATTTTGGAATTAGGGTTCAGTTCTCATATTTCTAATAGTTATTGTATGCTAAAAAAATTTTTAAAATTTATTTTCACCTGCATCCGAATCCCATCAAATCTATGAATAATCTAGCCCCAACACAAAATTTGGGCATAGATCGGGTCCGAATTGGGTCCAGATCGGATTCAAGTCAAATATAGGTAATTACATTTTAATTACTATATAGTTAACTACTATTAACTATATAAAATAGACAATAAATAATATTGCTCTTAAAATGAATTAAAATATAAAAATAATTTTAAATCTATTTTTATGTTAAAGATATTATCCATAGAAATCTTAAATCATAACTTAAAGGCTCAAACGAATTCGGTCCTAAAGGTATATTGGGTTCTAATCGAGTCATAAAGTAGAAGATGCAGAAATCAAATGGGTTGGCTAGGTTTAAATTCGGTGAATACAAATCCAACCCAGCAAATAGAACAACTCTAATTTTGGAAACTGACCTGACCCCATGGGTTCTTTAAAATGAATCAAACTAGATCTACGTGGGTCGGATCAGATTGGATCATGAGTCGACCCGGTCTATTTACAACCTTAATCGTGATTTGGTTTGGATTTGATCTCTTTTATAATTTGTTTCAAGTTAGATACTAAGGTATATTTTTAGGGAATATTTGTGGGTCAAATTGATTTCATTCATAATCGATTAGGTTGGCTTCCAATTATATAAGATTTATAGTAAATTACACTTACCACCCTCAAAGTTTGGTCTGATTACATATTTCCCCACCTAACATTTCGGAAACATGCAATGACCCCTCTAAACCCATTAAAGGAGATGGTGATGTTATCTTTCTCACGTTTTAGGCAAGTTCTTTCGGCCTTGGGACTTAAATTCCTTATCAACCAAAAAAGTACAACCAATAACATGAAGCAAATGCGAAAAGAAAATTAATACCATGTTTTTCTTCTTCAAATATCGAAATGTAATAACCTGTTTTTATTCTTCAAAGCCTATAATCTACTCAAGGCAGCCAAGTGACCCCCGTACATGAAGTGCAGATCATTATTAATAATAAATTTCTGTATAATTAATGGTAATGTTAGCTTCGTTATATTGCCAATCATAAACAGCACTATGATAATGTTGAGACTCTGATTCGAGCTCCTTGTGAATTCCGATATACAAAATTCATTTTTTGGGGAAATAAACTAATACCCATAAGGTTGGGCATGTATGAGATGACGATGCATATAGTAAAAGTTAAGTAGTCAAATATATATTTCTGAAATGTTGGACGGAAAACATTGTCAAATCTTCCAAGCCTCGAGGGGGTTAGTGTAATTTGCTCTAAGATTTACATCCAACCTGACTGGAATTTAGGCCTTGGTTTAGGATCGTGCTATGCCTGTGGTTCTGTTGCTCTTGATTGCGCTCGCAATTTCATGGCAGATGTATGGTAGGGTGCATGCCTATTTTTTGCAATATTGAATTGCAAGTCTATATATATGAGTGTTTCTCCATCATTTTCCATAGTTGTTCATTGTAAATTCCAAGCACTTGCTGCATTGATTTCTAAGTTCGCCCTGGTTAATTTAAACCTTATAAGGGCTTGCCTGTGGGAGGCATTTTAATTATCTTGGCCTACCCTAGCTAGTTGATAGCCTTAGGAGTAAGACACAGGTATATACGAAAGATCTACTTTAGGTTTTGCAAAGTGGCTCCG
This sequence comes from Cocos nucifera, assembly GCA_006176705.1. Lineage (NCBI taxonomy): Eukaryota > Viridiplantae > Streptophyta > Magnoliopsida > Arecales > Arecaceae > Cocos > Cocos nucifera. Next base: position 23,539 of record QRFJ01007001.1, read on the forward strand.
TTCCTATAACCAAATCTCGATTTGATCAAACAAATTGAAAAAGTTTGACTAAAAAGAGAACTCAATGCAGCTTCGATTAGGATTAACAAACAATATGTTGGGGTATCAACACATTTTGATACTACTTATTAAGGATTTAGTACCAGCGAATTGCGATAGGAAGAAAGAAGAAAATAAAAAACAAGAACACAACCAAGTACGTGGATCGGACTCGCTTCCATGGGGCATGCAAACTTTACTATAAAAAAGGAAGAGATACAAGAGGAGATTACCTACTCTCAACTCACATATACAATTCTCTCAACAAGAAGTTATCCTTACCAAACTCTCTCTTGGAGACTCCCTGAAATGACCGTAGTCCGTCACCTAACTGTTTGCCCAAAGCCTCTGCTCCTGTTGTCGCTAGCGCCCTTTTCTCTGCTCTCTGCATCTCAAGCTGTCTCAAAAAATGCAAGCCACAGCCTCTACCTCAAGTCATGACCCTTTTGCCAAGCCATACCTTCTACCTCTCTCGGTTTGTTGCTTAAATAGCCATGGTCATAACCCAAAACCCAAGCAAAAACGGAGAAGGACCGCGCACAGTCCACGTGGAGAAAAGGACTCCCCTACGCGTCTGCGAGTCGTGCTCATGCATGGCGCTGGGCCGTGCGCTAGTGCATGCCTGGACCAGCCACAGCGGGCCCGCGTGCCTGGGTCACGCATCCGTAGGCCTCCATCTGTGGGCCCCACTTCAGTGATCCGTTGGATGCTCCACGTGCTTCTTTCGTATGTATCTTTGCCATCCAGACTCCGATTGAGGTGTTCTTGGGTTTGTTGGACTCCGTTTGTCATTCTGGATCTTACTGTGGGAGAATTTGAGGTATTTTTCTCAATAATCTCCATCTCGACTCGATATTCGATCTCCATCTATTCGAGAGTTCGTTTAGCGCCCCTATGCCTTGGGACAATCGCCTGCTGATCATGGATGGACAAACGTGGGAGTCGAACCAGGCCGCTGATCCCACCTTCGTCAACTACTGTAATCCGCCTGACCTGAGATCTGCTTGGGGTAGCTTCTTTCAGCAATAGGAACTTCACCTTGCGATGTCGCATATCGTCCTTCCGAGTCTCTCATTCCGTGCCCGATCCTTCTCCACTTGGAGCTCCACCTCGCACTAGGCTTCCTGACATGAGTAATGTCCTCCATACTTTCTTCCTCTAAGCACCACCCTACTGCCACACATGACCCTTATGATTCCTCTATTAGCTTTCTATCTGAAGCCGGTCGAATCCAGTCTGCTCGATAAGATTAAATTCTTCTTAAAGCTAGGTATGTATTGGACCTCACCCAACTTCTTCATTGTTCTATCATGGAGCTTCATGCTGGCAATCCCGCTTTCCTTTCTCACAGCTCGATCCATCTGGTAGGAACACAGTACCATCACCGATCTCCAGGGAGTCAAACATCTCTTCTCTGCAATATACAAGATGGATACAAGCAAAATCCATAATCTACTAGGAAGAAGAAGTAGATACCTCATCAGAAATCAGAAGAATAACATCACTGCCTTCTGTATCGTTACTGATCTCCGCCATAGTAGCTCTCGTCCGATTCTTGAGTTGTGGGCAATCCTTGACTCGATGCCCTAACTCATCGCACCTGTAGCATTTGATCTTGCTTTGGTCTCTTGTCTTGGACCTGGATCGTCCTCCTCGCGATCCTCTGTCGCTTCGTCTACTGCCTCCTGCTCCTCCAGAAACTACCAAAGCTGAGCTACCACCATCCGAGCTCAAAGCTGGGTTCTCGCTCCTAAGAACTTCATTCTAGAGTATCGCTATAGTGACCTCGTCCATCTTGATGGTGCTTTTCCCACTAGAAGAGCAGTCGCCAAGGACTCATACGAAGGAGGAAGCGATGCTAGCAAGACCAATGCTCTGATCTTCTCCTCAACTTTTTTGCCAATGCTGAGGAGGTCGATGAGGATCTTTTGGAAGTTGGCTAAATGCTCGTGCATACTTTGACCTTCGTCCATCCATAATCGGTAGAACTGCCTCCAAAGGAAGAGGATATTGGTGAGCGACTTTGCCATGCACAACTCCTCGAGCTTTGACTATAGCGCCGTCGAAAAAGTCTCGCTAAGTACATGGATCACCACATCATCCACTAGGTATAAGCGGATGTGCTCACCGCCTGCATCTGGATCCGCTTCCAATCCTTCACCTCTATGGTGGCTGGCATCTCGTCGTACAAGAGAGCGTCGATCAAACCGTGTTGGATGAGGACATCCTTTATCCTTGCTTGCTACAAGAAGATATTACCCTTCCCATCAAATATGTTGATCTCTATCTTGATTGCGCTTGTCTTCTCCATATTCTTCAATCTCTATCACTATTGTTACAATCTGCACTCCGGTACCATCTAGGCTCTGATACTAATTGTTGGGGGTATCAACACGCTTTGATATCACTTATTAAGGATTTAGTACCAGCGGATTGCGATAGGAAGAAAGAAGAAAACAAAAAATAAGAGCACAACTAAGTACGTGGATCAATCTAAAGGCTCGCTTCCACTGGGCATGCAAACTTCACTATGAAAAAGGAAGAGATACAAGAGGAGATTATCCACTCTCAACTCACGTATACAATCCTCTCAATAAAAAGTTATTCTTACCAAACTCTCTATTGGAGACTCTCTGAAATGACCGCAGTCCATCGTCTAGCTGTCTGTCCGAAGCTCCTGCTTCTACTGTCGCTGGCGCCCTTCTCTCTGCTCTCTGCATCTCAGGCTCTTTCAAAAAATACAAGCCACAGCCTCTACCTCAAGTCATGGCCCTTCTGCCAAGCCACACCTTCTACCTCTCTCGGTCTGCTACTTAAATAGCCACGATCACAGCCCAAAACCCAAGCAAAAATGGAGAAGGACCGCGCGCAGTCCGCGTGGAGAAAAGGACTCCCTTGCGCATCCGCGAGGCCGCCTGGGCCCAGGCCGCGCCCCCGCGCGCGCCTAGGCTTGGGCTGTGTTTGCGCGCACCCGACCTAGCCCACGCGTGGCGCTGGGCCGTGCGCCCACGCTGGCTGGCCCGCGCGCCTGGGTCACGTGTCCGTGGGCCTACCAGTTGTGGGCCCCACTTCGACGATCCGTTGGATGCTCCGCGTACTTCTTTTGCACATATTTTCACCATCCGGACTCCGATTGAAATATTCTTAGACTCGTTGGACTCCGTTCGTCGTTCTAAATCTCGCTATGGAAGAATTCGAGACGTTTTTCTCAACACAATAGAGAGTTGAAGTTGGCTCTATGAACGCCTCCCCCTCCAAAAGTTGGATCTAGGTCTATTTGTGCACCCAATTTTCACAGATAATCAATGATTCTAGTCTAAAATTATGGATTTAGATATAGATCAGCAAGTTCATCTTTCTTAGTTGTTGTTTATTTGTGCCGTGTAGAACGGTAGAAGCTAAGTCCATCGCCATTACTTCCCAATTCTCGGAATTGTTTAGAGAAATTACCGCCGGGAATTAAGTAAAATTTTCCATGTACGTCATTTTAAAAGTAAGATTAAGGAGATCTTATATCCTAGGTTTCCAATAAACTATAAATAAGGCGCCTGTCTGCGAAATAAACCATGCATGGACTCCTATATGTGTTCTTTCTTGGTGGCTGCCCGTCAAGGAAAAGAATAGAACAAATTCCCTATAAATTTTAAAAATATGCGGTTGCTCCGTAGACTTGTTCAAATTCTTGAACCGCATCATTATCTTTCCATTCGCACAGGTCATACATGCAAGAACTATTTCATGGTTTTCATGGTGCTATCAAACGCTGAGGAAAGTAAAGCCTCAAAATTTGAAAGCTGTGACCTTGATGGAAGGCAACAAATGGTCCACTCCCCACTTACAAGCAAAGTAACTCACAACGTAGTCAAACCTAGAAACCCAAAAACCCAATCCAACTGCCCTTCTTTAGCCATGACCATTGACTCGATGAACCCGGAGCTCTTCATTCCCTCCCTTCCCTCTAAAATATATATCCCAACTCTTCCCTCCACCACTGCCTCAAAACTCCAACTCCATTATTAACCCAACAACAACAGCAACAGAAAGAGAACTTTGCTCCAAAGAAAAAAGAGTTAAAAAAAAAAAACCAATGGCTGGTGGTGGAAGAGCACTTGGCTATTCCTTGATCATCTTCCTCACTCTTCTCTCGCACCACTCTTTTCTATCCTGTCCCGTGGATCACAAGGAAGCTCTCCTCCTATTCAAATCCATGCTTATCGGCAAGCCCACAAAGAATTCCTCCTCGGAGATGCCTTTCTTCGGCTTCGACTCATGGAATCCGCGCTCCGACTGCTGTACTTGGGAGGGAGTGACCTGCGATCACCGATCAACTTCGCGGCCTGTGACCGAGCTCGGTCTCTCAGCCTTCGTTCCCCCGACATACTCCCCAACCTCCATGGCTCTCTCCCCTCTCTTCAGTATCAGCACTCTGACCTTCCTCGATGTCTCGGAGAATTCGCTGCTCGGAGAGATCCCGGTAGATGGGCTGGCTAATTTGGCCAGCCTGAGTTATCTCGACATGAGCACCAACAAGCTTTGGCCTGAGGAACCTCCAGTACCTGGACTCGAGCGGCAACCATCTCACCGGGATTCTCAGCAGCAATGTTGGCAGCCTTGTAAAGCTCCAGATGCTCGACTTGGGGGACAATTTTCTCCATGGGAGCATCCCTCCTGACATCGGCAAGCTAACAAAGATGCAGACCCTGTCGCTTCGCCAGAATCAGTTCGGCGGAGAGATCCCGGCATCCATCTTGCAAATGACCGAGCTACAAGTCCTCGACTTGGGGAACAATTCCCTCTCATCAGTGATTCCCGATGAGATCGGCACTTTGTTCAACCTGTCCACTCTTTCTTTGGGAGACAACGAATTCTCCGGGGTGATCCCCGAGTCGATTACAAGGATGCCCAACCTGGAGACCCTTCAGCTGGACGGTAATTCTCTCTCGGGAGTCATCCCGCCTTCGTTGTTCGATCTAAAGAGGTTGAAGATACTGTTTCTCCGGAACAACAAGCTCTCGTGGGATAACACCGCAAAGATATCACCTAAATGTCATCTCTCGCGACTCTCTCTGAGGTCTTGTGGCCTCGTCGGCGAGATGCCGAGCTGGCTTTCCGTCCAGAAGGATCTTGATTTCTTAGATCTAAGCGAGAATCAGCTCGCGGGAGACATCCCACGATGGCTTGTTGATCTGGAGCTCGGAAGTGTCATCATAACGGATAACAGACTCACCGGTCCGCTCCCACCTCAACTTTTCGAGTCCCAGAATCTTTCGGTCGTTGATCTTTCGCGAAACGATCTAAGCGGAGGGCTGCCAAAGAACATCGGCGATGCACCTGCCATCATGATTCCTCTTCTGCCGAGTGGCAACAATTTTTCCGGTCCACTGCCTGAATCCATCACCAACATAGGTCGTCTCTTGCTGGTGGACCTCTCGCACAACAACTTCTCTGGAGATAAGTTGCCAGCGTTCGGCCCAGAGACCTACCTTGCCTATGTAGATCTTTCCTTCAACAGTTTCTTCGGTGAGGCACCAGTGAGCTTTGGCCCGCAGATTAGAAAGCTTACATTAGGAGGAAACAAGTTCGCAGGATCGTTGCCTGAGAGCTTGGTTTACATGAAGAATCTCGAAGAGCTAGATCTCTCCGATAACAATATCGCCGGCGAACTGCCCGATTGGCTGAGCAGAATTCCGTTTCAAGTTCTGAACCTGAGGAACGATCGCTTGCAGGGGTCCATCCCTCGGGCCTTATCCAACCTCACCAAACTCCACATCCTGGATCTCTCTGGCAACAACTTTGATGGTACGATTCCGACGGAGCTGGGAAATCTAAATGGCATGATCAACACACCTAGCACATACTTTACGATCTCCAATCTCTTCACCTTCTTCTTGGATCTCAACGATGTCATCGTGAATTGGAAGGGTTCCTTAAGGAGTCTGGCACGAAACAGCCTCGATATCTATTCATCCTTGGACCTATCATGCAACTCGCTGTCTGGTGAAATACCAAATTCTTTAGGCAATCTCCAAGGTCTAAAGTTGCTCAACCTTTCCCACAATGAACTCACCGGGGAGATTCCAGCGAGTTTTGGTGGATTAGAGAAGCTGGAGAGCTTGGATTTATCTCATGATAAGCTTAACGGCAGCATACCTCAAACATTTGAGAAGCTCGATGAACTGTCCACATTGGATGTAAGCAACAATGAGCTTGTGGGTCGGATTCCAGTCGGCGGTCAGATGTCCGCCATGGCTGATCCACGTTCTTATGCTAATAACAGCCAGCGGGTTGTGTGGGTTTCAGATTGAGGTTCCATGCGGTGCACCATCACCGGATGAACCGATTTCAGAGTATATCAATGATGAGGGTGAGGAGGGATGGATCTCATGGGAAGGCATGCTGTATGGGTATGCGGTCGGCGTACTTGTGGCAGTTCCTATTACCTACTTTGCTAGATGTCTCTGACCGGCTCCGACCGTTCCCAAAGCAACCATCCCTGCCTAGGATGAAGGATCTTTCTGAAAATATAGACTTATGCACTGAAGCAGCCATCCGTTAATGTAATCAAAGATGCCACACAAGGTTCAAGATTCAGGTAGAATAATTCAGAGACATCTTCTTCCGTTTCCACCTTTGCTTTTGTTACCTGCCATGTATGGAAGTAACCAAGAGTAATAGATGCCTAAAGCCTATTGCTACTGTACTGTATTTTAATATATTGAAAGGTTTGCAGAATATGATTGCCATCAAAACAGAAATAGAAAGACCTGGCAATTGTTACTTTGAAAGATAGGCAAATAACTATGAAAGAGCAATATGCACCTAAAGCCTATTGCTGCTGTAATTTATGATAAACTCTTACCGAAGTATATTAATTATTTGAAAGGCTTAAACTTGGCCGGCCTGCGGCGGCCTTCGAGCGGCAGCAATATCTTGTCATGCATCTGCCGTGTGGCTCGAGGGGGACAGCTACGGTATGGTGGATTCCTCATCACATGAGAAGCATGAATGTCTGCTGGATGTACTACCAACTACCGATCAGCTTAGGGAATGGTGGATTACACACGTCTAGCAGCAAGCTAACCGAAGTTGATTGGTTGGCGGATTCTGGTGCTCACAAGGGGGTGGCATATGGTGCCATAGAGGTTGTCTGATTTTATTCTTCCGCTTGTTTTCACCAGAGGGCATAAACTCCTCTTACCTACCTTAAAAAAAAATGAAAAAATAAAAAGCAGGGACGCTCACAGAATATATATGATTGCAAAGAAAACAAAGAAATAGAATGGCGTGGAAAATATATCTGATATGCCGTGGTATGCTGCTGCTGCTTCACCAATTATCAGGTCTTTGACCACAACAAATGCTATAAATAAAAATAAGTGATAGTTAGGGATGCCAATCAAGCCAGAAGGGAGGAGGGTTGATCATTTCTATTGTAGTAAAGGATACAACATTAAACAAGCATTTCTTTAAAAAAAAATTGTATCAGATAATCACCAATAATACGCTACTCTTTTGTTTACAATTGGTACAAGGACTATGAGCAACAAATTGTCTCTGCGGTTGGATCACCGGTAATCTCCACAAGAGCATTTTCCCCTCTTAAAATTGTGAAATCCAGTGGCATCCCTCACCGAAATCTCCCTCCCAGTCACAGTAGAAACGTAATTCATGAATGCATGGCAATCACCGCACAGACGAATGTTTTTCACAATTCGCACGGGTTGTCCAGGGCCGGTCATTAGGATCCCATACATGGCAGCAAGCTTAGCGCTGTGATAAAAGAGGAAGTGTTTCTTCTGGTATTCTTCCACCTCATGTAGCACAAAGCTTGTATCTGGTTCATACCCAGCCTTCATACACTCCGGGATCAGTATATCCAATCCACTATAGATGTCTTTGTTCTGTGGATGTGATCTATCTCTTGCAAAGAATGAATGCACTGCATTCTGATGAATGGTCCAGCTTCGTGCAGGATGCTTGCAAAAGCCCTTTCCCTGCATCTCATCCCTTAGCCTATCCGAGCAATGCCATCTCCCAGAAGCAGAGTAAAGATTTGATACTAGGATGTAGGTTGATGGGTCTTGTGGTTCCAAAGCAAGGAAGCGCTGCACCGTCTGTCTTCCCAGACTCAGATTTGAGTGCAATCTACAATTGTCAAGCAAAGCTCGCCAAATGGATGCATCAGCTTTGAAAGGCATGCTCTTTATTAACCTCTCAGCTTCATTGAAGCTACCCCAAAAACCTAAGACATCAACCATGGCAGCATAGTGCTCAGAAGCTGGCTCGATGTCATAAGCGCTTCCCATAGAGCAAAACAGTCTTTGACAAGTACTGACTGAGTTTGAGCTAGTATATTTGCAAGCTGAAAAGATCAAATTGAAGGTGATGGAATCAGGCTTTACACCCAATTCCACCATGTTAGCCCACACATCCAAAGCACTGTCGCCTTGATGGTGAAGAAGATGAGCAGTGATCAATGCATTCCATGACACTACATCATGTCTAGGCATTTGGTCAAAGAAAGTAATCGCATCTGCCAAGTCACCACACTTAGCATACATGCTGAAGATAGCATTCTCTACTGCAAGATCAGATGACATCCCAGATTTAGCAACAAAACCATGGATTTGCTTTCCCAGGACACGAAATCCCAAGGTTCCACAGACTCCAAGGACTGTGGCTGACATGAATTCATCCATGTTAATCATGCCATCTCTTTTTATCATCTCGTGAAAAAGAGATATAGCCTCATCTGGCTGCCCATTTTTAGCATGGGCACGTATAAGAGAAGTCCACGCCATTGGAAAGGTTCTATTATGAACCGAAGTTCCAAACATCTTCTGAGCATCTTCCATTCTACCACATTTGGAGCACATGTCTATCATAGCTGCTTCAATCCAATCATTCGACTCGCAACCGACCTTAACCATGAATGCATGAATCTGCTCACTCTGCTTCCTATCTGAGACCATCGCACAAGCATTAATGGCACTTGTAAGCGTGATATCAGAAATATCCATTCCATCCTCCAAAATCTGCTGAAACAATTTTAGCCCCCGATAACCTTCACCGTTCTTGCAAAACCCAGCTAAGAGAGCACAATATGAGACGCAATTTCTCTCAGGCATTTGATCAAAGACCTCCACAGCGGACTCCACTAAACCAAACTCCATGAAACCGGTAAGTATTCCGGTCCAGGATATCACATCCCTTACCGGCATCCTCTGAAACACATCAACCACATCTTCTACACCACCAAACTTACTGTAGAACCCTATGAGGGCATTGCCTATACTCAACTCCAACTCCAACCCAGTTTTAAGAGCGTATGCATGGATAGCCTCCCCTTCAGCATGGGCGAGACCCTCTGCAGCAGCACTAAGTAGGGTTGACAGAGTGAAACGGTCGCCACGATATCCATTGATCTGCAAATCATGAAACAGCTCGAATGCTTCATGATATCGACAGTCCTCGACCATGCCCAAAATAACTGTATTCCACGATGACACATCTCTCTCGGGCATATCACCAAACAACCGGACAGCAGCATCGACACGGCCACACTTCACATACATCCCAACCAGGGCATTGGAGACATGCACGCAAGAACAGTGGTGGGTTTTGATCGCCAAGGCGTGAACTTGAGCACCCAATTGAGAATTCGCCTGCCGAATGCAGTCGGTCAAGATGGCGACGAAGCCGAATTGGTTTGGGCCGATGCCCGACAGCCGCATTCGGCAGAACAGGTCGACCGCCTCGGCTTCGCAACCGCATTTGGCGTAGCCGGAGACGAGGGCTGTAAAAGAGGCGACGTCAGGGCACGGCAAGCATTCGAACGCCTTGCGGGCGTCGCCGAGGCGGCCGAACTTGAGGTACATGGAGATGAGGGCGTTGGCGAGGCGCGTGTCGTCATCGGCGGCGTCTCCGACCTTGGCGACGGCGGCGTGAACGGCTCTCCCGAGGGCGAGGTCGCGATGGTCGGCGGCGAGGCGGAGGAGGTGGCGGAGGCGGCGGTCATAGTGGAAGGGATCGAGTTCCGGATTTTGGGCGTTACCGAGGGGTGGCGGGAGAAGGGGGAGAGGGGATAAGGAGAGGTTCGGGGTTTTGCTGGGTTGAATGAGGGCAAAGAGAGAGGAGGAGTGCAGAGAGAGAGAAGAGTGGTGGGGTTGGAAAGGGGATTTTCTACGGGAGAATGGGGGTAGTGCGGTGAAGGGGATGAAGGGATTTGAGATGGCCATGAATGTTCAGCGGATTCATTTGGGAAGTTGGTCTTTCAGAGTTTTAGGATGGAAAATCGGATGCACATCATATGGGATATCAGATACCAGATGAGAGAGGAGAGATGGCCATCATACAGCTAGAAATTTTAGATCATTAAAATAAATATTTCAAACTATTGAGAATAATCTGCACTAAAAAATAATAATAATTCTACCAACTAAAATTTATGTCTATATCCTATACATCAAACCACCATAGAAATTAATACAGTAAAAATGATCAAAATTATAGTGAAATATTATGCTATTATGCTATTAAAACTATCTATTTTGGAATCTATTTGTTTATTAGGTTAAAGACCATCAAAATATATAAATTTTAGTTTCCGAATATCTTTTGTAATGAAAATTTTGCCCAAAAGTTTGGAAGGTTCATCATTGATTTTGAATAACTTATTTAAAAAAAATATTTTATATATATATATCTATGTGTGTGTGGAGAGGAGCGAGCTGAGGAGACTGTCATTGCTCCACCACTTGCTGTAGGGGTTGGATCTGATGGACCAAGTCGTTGAGCTACTAGAGGTCCATCATTGTGGGCGGCTGCGTTGGCTCCATAGGCTTCTAGCTAGTGGATGGTTGAGCGATTCCACCTTGGCTCTACTGTAGTGGAGTGGTTTTATCAAGGTATCTTCTATTTCTAGTTGGGCCATTCTAAAAGCCCTCCTTATAGCATCAATATGTTACTGCAAGATCCCAATTCAAGTTGGAGCCACTAGAGGAAAATGGAGACTAAGGTAGAGAATGGTGATTGGACTAGCAAAACAAATTCCTTGCCAGAGTTTGCTCCGGCAGAGACCCTTCGACACTCAAGTCAGGGATCTATGCAATAGATGAGAGAGATAGAATATGGTGGAATGGATTATGTATCTTTTTTTGGATCCCTTTGTCTTTCTATTTAAGATTTTTTTTATGTATATCCTCTTAAACATTCAAATTTGCATGAATACCCTTTCAAAATTAATATTTATATGTATATCCTCATAAAATACTTCTTTTGCATGTATATTCTTTTTTTTCTTATTTTTTGCATATGTACCCATATTATATAACATCGTTAAAAAAATTAAAGGTTTAAAATTCAAATGACTAAAATATCCTTATGGGTAGATATGCAAAAAAAAATTATAAGGGTATATATGTAAATAGTAATTTTATGAAGATATTCATGCAAATTTGAATGTTTAGAAGGATATATACAAAAAATTTTAATTTAATTTTTATCTATTTGATCTAGATGGATTCGGACTCTCTTACTCTATAATATAGTAACATATTATATAATATAATAACATGATGATGATATTATATAATATTTTATATATTAGACTATTATATTATATATTATTTTTAGGCAAAATTAGATGAATTATTAGAACTTCATTCATTTAATAAAAAAGTATAAGAAATTTCTTAGATAAAAAAAAGAGAGAGGAAGTGAACAGGGAAAAGAATCATAAAAATCATTATAAATCAAAACTAAGCTACTAACAGCAAGGAGATTAATAGAGATTAATAGCTAGCATAGTTTTCTTCTATGAAACTTTTCATAATTTTCAAAGAGGGAGCCAGCTTCATATATACCACCACTAAGCCTTAATCACATCCTCCAACAGCCCCTTCTTGACTTCAAAAAATGATGGTGTTGACGTTTCTCATGCCTTCTAAATATTCCAAAGCAAGGGACTTACTACAATATTTTACTTATTTTATTACTCTCTTTCAATACTAGTTACCTTCGCTCTACCTATGGAATATCGAAGCTAAAGACTCAAGAATAGTGGAGAGGCCAAGCAAAGAGGCTTGTCCAATTTTTCTTTATCTAATAAGGCAAATTTCAGCAAAGCATTCAACGAGATAAGCTTCGATAACTATTCGATGTGGAAAATTTGGATTAAGTGCAGGGTGTGAAAAACTCGGACGAAGTGCTTGGCTTGGCATACAAAACTACGACGATGTGCTTGGTGTTGTCTAATGGAAGGAGGATCTGACTGGTCATCATTGATAGTGCTAATGAGCAGGAATATGAGTTTGGTGCCAAGGAGATCTTCAATAAAGAAAAGAGAGGGAGAGTCTGGCAGTTGTCCTTAGGAGTGGCAACGAGAAAGTATGGGTTTGACACTAAGAAGATCTTCAATGAAGAAAAAAGAAGAAGAGTCCAGTTAGTCATCCTTGGGAGTGGCGATGAGAGGGACTGAGTTCGACAATGAGGAGATCTCTAGCAAAGGGAAGAGAGATGCCAATAGCGAAGGAGTCGAGGAAAGATGCTCGATGTTGTTGATGATGGCTTCAAAAGCCGTTCAACTATCATCTCTAGCAATGATTTCACGAAACCTTAAGAAAAAATTTAAAAAAAGTCTAGCTCAGTTCAGCCAATGTGATCCAAGTTCTCTTAAGAATTTTTTAGATGGTATGATATATATAGTAGACTTGATTTTATACTTCATATGGTATAATATACCTTATACATTTCATAAAAATTTTTTAATAAAAATTTCTAAAATAAAAAAATATATATATAAATTCTCATTGTTACATAATATCCAAACCCACAACTATATCCATTCGGTGCAAATGTATAAGCTATCAATCTAATATTAGGTTTAGATACTTTTTTCAGAAGCATATTATTATATATTAGAGAAAATATGAATGGTTGTGATTTGTCTATTTTCTAAATAAAATAATTTTGATATATTATTTGATAAAAAGATTCTTTTATCTATTATTGGTGCAGAATTTAGTTGACGCTAGATCAAGCTGGAGTTGGGGAAGAAGAGGTTACCGTCGGTGACCTACAAAATAAAGTTTCATTCGGAGTCGATGGTGGTGGCTCTGACAGGATCCTTCGATGATCAAGTTAGCTCTTCTGACCAATAGAAATAGAGTGCTCAGACAAAAATTCAAGAAAATTTTGGGAAGAAGAAGAGAGCTTAAAAAAAATGTAACTGAAGAATTTCTTTTATAGATGGAGTCCGAAATAGATTGATAGCGACAATCATAACCTTTAGATCATGGGCTGCTCGGGGTCACGTAAAATTTATTATGGAGAGAGATGTTGTTCGTAATAGACTGATAATGACAGTCGTAACCATCCGATAGTGGGGTCACCTGTAGCAGACTGATAATGACAGTCATAACCGTCCGGTAGTGGGGTCGCCTGTTTGTTGAGATTTAATAGTCAAAGTTCGAAGGAAGCAGGCGTAGGTTGGTGAAGAGTTTTGACATATATCAATTTCAGAGAAATTTGGACTCTTAAAGAAAATACGGCTAGAGGGGATCATCTAGGAGGAATACTACTTAAAATCTGAAAGTAATCTGCTAAAAAAATTCGGATGGAGTTCGACTGATGGAGAAGTCTAGAAGAAGTTCAATTGGTAGAGAAATTCGACTGAAGGCCGACTAAAGGAGAAGTCCGAAAGAAATTCGACTCCTAGAGAAATTTGATTGAAGGAGAAGTCTGAAAGGAGTTCGACTCTTGTAGGAATCCAATTGAAGGAGAAGTTCGAAAGAAGTTTGGCTCCTGAAAGAATTCGACTAAAGAAGGAGTTCAGCTCCTAGAGGAATCCGACTGAAGGATAAGTTCGAAAGAAGTTCGGCTCCTATAAAAATTCAATTGAAGGAGAAGTTCAAAAGAAGTTCAACTACTGGAGAATTTTCGATCGAAGCTCTTCTATGATTATCAGTTACACTAGGATAAGCATCAGACTGAATTTCGATGGAAGCGGAGTTTATCCCCAATAATAGTCCCTCCACTCTCAAATTTAAAATTCAAAGGAAGGGAGTACAAAAAAGATGACTATCGAAGATCTTTTTTGGGCTCTGCATCCGTTGAGATTGAAGCTCGGAGGAGATCTTATCTCCCATGGAGGTTGAGAGAGATCTTATCTTCTTTTGAAATTGAAGCTCGGAAGAGATCTTATCTCCCATGGAGGTTATAGCTTAGAGAAGATCTTATCTTTAGCCGAAGTTGTAGGAGATTCTATCTTCTGCTGAAGCTCAAAAAAGATCTTATCTCCAACCGAGGTTGTAAGAGATCATATCTCCTATTGAAATTGAAGCTCGAAAGAGATCTTATCTTCAGTCGAGGTTGTAGGAGATTCTATCTTCTGAAGCTCGGAGAAGATCTTATCTCCAATTGAGGTTGTAGGAGATCATATCTCCTGTTGAAGTTGAAGCTCGGGAGAGATCTTATCTCTAGCCGAGGTTGTAGGAGATCTTATCTTCTATTGAGGTTGAAGGAGATTCTATCTTCTATTGAAGTTGAAGCTCGGAGGAGATCTTATCTCCAGCTAAGATTATAGGAGATCTTATCTCTTATTGAAGTTGAAGCTTGGGAGAGATCTTATCTCCAGCCGAGGTTGTAGGAGATCTTATCTCCTATTGAGGTTGAAGAAGATTCTATCTTCTATTGAAGTTGAAGCTCGGAGGAGATCTTATCTCCAACTAAGACTGTAGGAGATCTTATCTCTTGTTGAAGTTGAAGCTCGGGAGAGATCTTATCTCTAATTGAGGTTATAGGAGATCTTATCTCTTATTGAGGTTGAAGGAGATTCTATCTTCTATTAAAGTTGAAGCTTGAGAAAGATCTTATCTCCAATCGAGGTTATAAAAGATCTTATTTTCTGTTGAAGTTGAATCTTGGGAGAGATCTTATTTCCAGTCGAGGTTGTAGGAGATCTTATCTCCTATTGAAGTTGCAGCTCGAGGGAGATCTTATCTCTAGCCAAGGTTATAGGAGATTTTATCTTCTATTGAGGTTGAAGGAGATTCTATCTTCTGTTAAAGTTGAAGTTCAGAAAAGATCTTATCTCCAGCTGAGGTTATAGAAGATCTTATCTCCTATTGAAGTTGAAGCTCGAAGGAGATCTTATCTCCAGCCGAGGTTATAGGAGATCTTATTTTCTATTGAGGTTGAAAAAGATTCTATCTTCTGTTGAAGTTAAAGCTTAGGGAAGATCTTATCTCCAGTCGAGGTTGTAGGAGATCTTATCTTCTATTGAAATTGAAGCTCGAGAGAGATCTTATCTCCAGTCGAGGTTGTAGGAGATCTTATCTCCTGTTGAGGTTGAAGAAGATTCTATCTTTTATTGAAGTTGAAGCTCGGATGAGATCTTATCTCCAGCCGAAGTTGTAGGAGATCTTATCTCTTGTTGAAGTTGAAGCTCGGAGGAGATCTTATCTCCAGCCGAGGTTGTAGGAGATCTTATCTCTTGTTGAGATTGAAGGAGATTCTATCTTCTATTGAAGTTGAAGCTCGGAAGAGATCTTATCTCCAGTCGAGATTGTAGGAGATTTTATCTCCTATTGAAGTTAAAGCTCGGAGGAGATCTTATCTTCAGTCAAAGTTGTAGGAGATCTTATCTTCTATTGAAGTTGAAGCTCGAAGGAGATCTTATCTCCAGTCGAGGTTGTAGGAGATCTTATCTCTTGTTGAGGTTGAAGGAGATTCTATCTTCTATTGAAGTTGAAGTTCGGAGGAGATCTTATCTCCAGCCGAGGTTGTAGGAGATCTTATCTCCTGTTGATGTTGAAGCTCAGGAGAGATCTTATCTCCAGCCGAGGTTGTAGGAGATCTTATCTCCTGTTGAGGTTGAAGGAGATTCTATCTTCTATTGAAGTTGAAGCTCGGAGGAGATCTTATCTCCTGAAAGGAGAGGAACCAAAGCCGAGGAATCAAGATTGTAGAAAGAAGAGTTGGATCTCCACCTTGGTGCTCCCAAGCCTTGGCAAACCCCTCGACAATGACCTCCTGTACAACCCCGCTGTCCTTGCACACTCGACAGCCCCTTGTGCAATCATTACCTCCACCAATTCTCTTCAGCTGTTGTGCATCCTTGAGCCCTTTGGGATGATCGCCTCCACCACTGAAGACCTATGCTTGCACCTCTGCACCATCTTGAAATTGTAGGATCCCTTCTGCTTAGCAGCTACATCATTTCTCTTGGACTTCTCTGGAGAACCTGCAAAGTTTCTGTACCGACACTCATTGCAAATCCTAACATGGTCTCCTCAGAATTATGCCTGTCCTCCTGCACATGCCGCTCCACATGGAATTATGCATCACCGACGTTGGTGCTAGAATATCGATCCTCCCACACCCCTCTGCTTTGAATTCATGTCAAATTCCTCTCCAATTGTGAAGCCACCTATCCAGAGCTCCACCTATATTCGAAGTCCATCTGATGCCGCAGAAGCCGACTCTGTCACCGAGTTCCTCGAGGCCAACCACTCAACGCTGCACTACTGAGCCTGCCGCTGCACCTCGAACACCGTCGCTGCCCCTTCGAACCCTCCGCACTCTACGGACCTCTTCGAAGCCATCTTGGATACCTCCGCAATCCGTGGGCACCTTCAAAACCCAAGAGCTCATCCAACTCTTCTAAATCCAGCAACTGAACCCTAGAAAATTCCATCCTAGTCCTCTTCTACTCCTACACCAGCCATCGCTTTAGTTGCGCCTGGAGAACCATCCTCCACCTAAATCGCGACTCTCCTTGGTGCTCCTATAGAAGAAACCTGACTCATGATACTTTCGACTGCCTGAGACCTCTTGGTATTTCCTGAGATCTTCTGGCTCTCCCTGAGACCTGCTCTCAATCTCTTTGAGAAGCTCCTGACACCATTTGCTGAGATACACTTCTCGACTACTGCACCATTGAGCCTCTCTCAGCTCCTGTGCCTCTAGGATAGCGCTCCTATAGCACTCCAGCACTCCTAGACTCATCTCTATGCCACTCTATAGTCGCTCAACCCTAACCTGCTGGACCTCCATGGATCATCCATCTCCATCACTATCAAGGCTTCGCAAATTCATGCTCTAGTCGAACCACTAAATACATCTCTGACTACTTCCCATCTTCTAGATACCAAAGGATGTATAGTCGCTTCTTCAGCCTTCCTTCGACCATTATTCCTTGGAAAACCTCTCTTCAACAGTCCTATACTATCCATCTTCCTAGAGAATTTTGATGCTCTCTACTGAGATATCTTTCTTAACTGCTGCATCGTCGAGCCTCTCTCAACCCTGCATCTTTAGAAAAATGCTACTGCAGCACTCTAGTGCTCCCGCCTGTCACATAACCATCATACACCCCGATCTTTCCACCAAGATCGATCAGCAAATCATGCACCAAATCCTTCTACCCCAGAAAAATCTCTTTCCATTAATCCTCTCAATATCCACCTTCAACTCGCTGCTCTCGGTTGGCCAAACCATAGCAATAACAAGATAGATTTGAGACATACCATGGAATCCTTGTACATATTTCTGATTTTACCTTGTACGACTTCTCCTTCTCTTTCATGCACCATCAGGCTCTGAAACTTGGCTTCTTCCATACACCATCAGGCTCTGAAACTGGTTCTGATATCAGATGTAAGCGCACCAATTGGCATCACCTCTCCCTAATACCAATTGATGTTCCATGATATCCTATGATATCGCTCGAACGTCAATCATCCTTAGCATCACAAGTTCCGATACCATATTACGGAAGCCCCTAATCTTTAACACAGACTTGAAGGAACCTGTGACATTCTCTATGGGCAGCAAACCATCGATTCTCCACCTGGATCTATGATGGAGAGCCTCCCTCCTTGGGCTTGAGGGAGATGCCCCCTTCTCTAGGGCTTCTTCAAGAATCCTAGGGCGGCAACTCTAAAGAGAAGAGAAGAAGAGAGTTGAGGGAGAAAATGTCTATATTCCACAGCATTCACAGCCTTAATACATGAAAAAAACTCCCCGACTAATCTAATACATGAAAAGACTCATCGAGCTCATGTACACCCATGTCTCCTATGCTCTCATCTTCTAAATTTAGACTCAATCCATACATGAATTAGCCTCTTTAAGACCTCTCAAATCAAGCCTTAAGACCCTTAGGATTAACCCAGACCCTAGCCTAAAACAGACTCTCGCATAACTCTACCCGCGCACTGAGCCAGCTAAGTTCTACCAGGTTGGCTTAGTTTGAAACTGAGCCGATCCAGTCCTGTGCCATGCCAGCAGTTCTGAATGTGCAGCTCTCTATTTTGCCTATACACTGAGACTTAACCAACCCAGTTTTGAACTGAGCTGGCTAACCTACAGAAAATTCACTCTGCAACCTTCAAGCTCCGGCTTTGGTTCCTTGCTCCACCTTGTATCTCAGGTCTTTGAAGCACCAACCAAGCCCCTTGAGGCCCTCAATACCTAAACCTCAAGCCCGTGAAGAGCTACATGGTGCCTCCATCCTAGGACAACTCCTGTCCTAGCCCTAGGACCACACCTATCCTAGCCTCCCCAGAGTACTCACTCTGACTCCACCCGTGGCCTCCTAAGGCTTGGGAGCACCATAAATCCTCACAGTAGAAGATCTTATCTCCTATTGAAGTTGAAGCTTGAGGGAGATATTATCTCCAGCCAAGGTTATAAGAGATTTTATCTCCCATTGAGGTTGAAAAAGATTCTATCTTCTGTTGAAGTTGAAGCTCAGGAGAGATCTTATCTTCAGCCGAGGTTGTAGGAGATCTTATCTCCTATTGAGGTTGAAGCTCGGTGGAGATCTTATTTTCAGTCGAGGTTGTAGAAGATCTTATCTCTTGTTAAGGTTGAAGGAGATTCTATCTTCTTTTAAAGTTAAAGCTGGAGGGAGATCTTATCTCCAATCGAGATTGTAGGAGATCTTATCTCCTGTTGAAGTGTTGGGATCGTTGATACGGTCTCTTCCTCTATCTTATCTTATATCGATGAGGTCTTCGACTTTGCTCATGTTAGGATGATGTTCTCCTCCTATTCTTAATGGGCTGTAGGGGCATATTAGGACCGTTGTCAGGGCTTCTTTTCTCACCTTGTCTAAAATGAACGAGGCCTTCGAGTTTGCTCACGTTAGAACGAGGTTCTCCTCCTGTCTTAAATAATCAGAGGTCTTCGACTTGCTCATGTTAGGACAAGGTTCTTCTTCCATTCCTAATATGGCCACTTTTGATTGCTTCTTTTCTATCATCACATAGTTTTTGCATCAAAAAATAATAATATTAAAATGGAGGAGTTTTATTGAAGAAAAATTATTAGTAGTACATTCTTAGATTTTTTGAATTTCAAGATCGTGGGAGCGTTGTTCCTCCAAACTCTTTCAGACGATAAGTTTCGGGCTGGACGACCTTCTCTATTTCATACGGGCCTTCCCAATTTGGGGCAAACTTCTTCTGACTTTGAGGCTGAGAGATGGCAGCTCATCGAAGTACTAAGTCCCCCAGAGATAGTATTGATGATGCCGAGAGGTAGCCGATCTCCTTGTTATTCCTCATTAGCGGTTCTGGCTATGGCAGCGCTCTTGGCTGATCTTTTCTTGCTTCAGACCGGCATCTGAGAAATCAATCCAGTCGGTCTCTCCTGATGAGCTCTCCAATTTTATCTTGGAGTTGAATACATTCTTCAGTATTGTGGCCATGATCATGATGATACAAATAGTACTTGCTTCGATTATGCTTATTTGAGAGAGATCGTAATTCTTCTAGCCTTGGTAGTTGATTCTTAATTTTCATCAGAACTTGAGTTTTAGGAGCATTAAGGGGGGCATAGTTATGGAACCTTCTAGGAGAAGAACTTCTTTGCGTCCTTCTGTCGGAGCTTCTTTGACGATGAGCTCGAGGAGGAGTTCGGGCTTGCTTACGCTCGGGGGGCGTCCGTGAGCGCGGCCTAACTTTGTTCGGCCCTCCATCAGCGGCGGATCTATTAGACTCGTCCATCCACCGCTCTCCTGCGGCTTCCTCATCCTTCAACTTGAAGGCTTCTTCCGCTTGGACATATCCTTCAGCTCGAGCTAGCAAATCGGCAAAGTCCTTAGGGTACTTCTTCTCTAGGGAGAAAAGCAAATCATTCTTCTAAAGGCCACCCTTGAGTGTGGCCATTGCAACAAACTAGTCTAGGTTCCGGACCTCCAATGCAGCAGTATTAAATCGGATGACATAAGCCCAGATAGATTCTTCCTTCTTCTGCTTGATATTCATCAAGGAATTCAAATCTTGGCGGGGATGTCAGCTGCTAACAAAATGAGCCGCAAACTGATGGCTCATTTGGTCAAAGAAGAAGATCGTACCCGACTTCAATGCCAAGTACTAGTTTCTTACTGCTCCTTTTAAGGTAGACAGGAAAGCTCGATATAAGATGGCGTCTGGTGCGCCATGGAGCAGCATCATTATTCGAAAGGCCTCCAGGTGATCGACCGAATCAGAGGATTTATCGTAGCTTTCAAATTGAAGAAGCTTGAAGTTTGATGGAACGGGCTCTTGCATAATTCGGAGAGAGAAAGAGGGATCGGTGCAGACGTCATCATGGTGAGCTGGGGCGATGTGGTGGAGTTTCTCAATCCGTCGATCCATCTCTCGTAGTTTCTGATTGAGGACATCATCTCGTTTATAGATCTTGGAAGGCTTTCGACTGTAGATGGGGAAGGTCTCTTTTGAAGAAGAATCATGATCCGAACAAGGATCCTCTGCTCTCTATTTTCTCTTCCCAGGGTGACGGATATGTTAGCCCAAGTGCTCCTCTTTAGGACCGATTTCTGACATTCCGATGGTGGGTTTCCTGGCAGAACCACCATCGGGGGCTATTGCATGGCCTGTACCATTTCGGTGAGATCCTGAATCGGCTGCATCAGCAGGTTAAACCGCTCCGGATCTATCACGGTCATCGATGGAGGAGGAGGTTGAAGTGCTGGCGATGGAGCAGGAATGGATGGATCTAGCTCAGATCTAGCAGCAGAAGCGGTAGATCTCTAGGTAGTCGCCTTTTTTGGAGGCATTTCTTGGGATTGAGGGAGAGGATGGAGATGAACCTTGAAGAAGAAAATCTACAGGATCAACTGAGCACTCCTTTATGAACAAGGGTACCTTAGGAACAGAGGGCCCTTCTCTAGCGTCAATCCTGTTGGTGCAAAATCTGGTTGACACCGAATCGAGCTGGAGTTGGAAAAGAAGAGGTTGCCACCGGTGACCTGTAAAATAAAGTTCCATCTGGAGTCGGTGGTGGTGGCTCCAGTAGGACCCTTCAGCGATCAAGTCAGTTCTTCTGACTAATAGAAATGGAGTGCTCAGGTAAAAATTCAACAGAATTTTGAAAAGAAGAAAAGAGCTTAGAGAAAACATATATGGAGAGTCTCTTTTATAGACGGAGTTTGGAGTAGATTGATAGTGACAATCATAACGATCCGATCATGGGCCACTCGAGGCCACGTGAAATTTATTACGGAGAGAGGTGTCGCTCGTAATAGATTGATAATGATAGTTGTAACCGTCCGGTAGTAGAGTTGCCTATAGCAGATTGATAATGACAGTCGTAACCATCCGATAGTGGGATTGCCTATTCGTTTAGAGTTAATAGTCGAAGTTTGGAGGAAGTAGGCGTTGGTTGGTGAAGAGCTTTGATATATATCAATTTCAGAGGAGTTCGGACTCCTAAAGAAAATACGGCTAGAGGGAATCATCTGGGAGGAATACTACTTGAAATATGAAAGTAATTCGCTGGAAGAATCCAGATGAAGTTTGACTGATGGAGAAGTTCAGAAGGAGTTTGATTGGTGGAGAAATCCGACTGAAGGAGAAGTCTGGAAGGAGTTCAGCTCCTGAAGGAATTTGACTGAAGGAGAAGTCCGGAAGGAGTTTGGCTTCTGGAGGAATCCGACTGAAGGAGTTCGGCTCCTATAGGAATCTAACTGAAGGAGAAGTCCGAAAGAAATTCGGCTGATGGAGAATTTTTGATTGAAGCTCTTCTATGATTACCAGTTATATTAGGCTAAGCATCAGACTGGACTTTGACGGGAGTGAGGTTTATTCCCAATATCTATGTAAGTTAATAAATTAAGTATAATCATTATCTTGATTTGCATGTTAAATTTTTTCATTAGAATAAGAAAAGAATTAACAAATCAAGAGAGGTGTATTTATGTTTAGAATTTTTTGTATGTATATCCTTTCAAATATTTAAATTTATGTAAATACCCTTGTAAAATTACTATTTACATATATACCCTTATAAATCTTTTTTGCACATCTACCCATAAGGGTATTTTAGTCATTTTAATTTTAAACTATTAATTTTTTAACGGCATTAGATGATGTAGGTATACATGCAAATATCAATTTTGAAAGAATATTCATGCAAATTTGAATGTTTAGGAGGATATATATATGCAAAAAAACCCTTCTATTTATATACTAAAATTAGAGTCATAAAGGAGAAAAGATGGTGGGGGCTTTGCCCTCTCCCGATCATATCATTCTTGGAGTCATGTTTGGATTTTTCGAATTTGGTGGCTAATGTTGCTATGCCTAATGAGGACCAGCCATTTTCACTAATGTTTTTGATGAGGTCTTTTAGAATTTGATAGTTAATATGACCACAATCAGTATGTAATTAGCCGTCTTTCTTAATGGTATGATGTGATAGGATCTATCAATCCCGCCAAGTATGATGGTTGTAGTCAAAGAAAGTGAAACTTGTTGGTTAGCACATGGATGGCCAAGGTACATATTCCCATCATGGAGATCGGCAGCCAATGCGCAAGGTCTTACAAATTATGATCGAGATGCAATGACCTCATAATACAAGGAAACAGTGGCACCTCAAAAACAATAGAAAACCATGGCAAATGCAGTCGTTAAAACACCCATCTATCAAGGGAAATCTCCGGATTTGTACATCTCTCAATGCAACATGAACTGGAATCATATTCTCCTTCCGACAAGTAATACCAGGAGATGACAAAGCAAGGTGTTCATAAGGCCAAATGTGCAAGCAAATTGATAAGTGTAAATAAAAGAGTATAAGTTTGGATAAGATATGAGAAGAAATTTTACTTGAAGCAAAGCAGAATACCCTCGAGGGCTTATTCTTTTATAGATAAATATTATAAAAAAATTAATCTATTTTTTTTGATCAATTTATCCATATTTTTATATTTTTCAATATGAAAATATTACTTTTTTTTGGATAGCATTTTCCTATAAAATAGAGGAAGATCTTATCCATTTAGAGGATGACTAAATTATTTTTTTATCAGTCAGTAAATTAAAAATTTAATTTTATATCAAAATATTTCATCCTAATTTTTAATGTTTCCATCATTTAGATAATTTAGTCATCTACTTTCTTCAAATCTAAAAAATATAATAGATATTATAAAAAAAAATAAAATTTAATAATTTATCCATCAAAATAGTAATGTAAAAGAACATGGATAATAAATTTCAGAGCAACCCTTTTTTATACATAAAAAAATATAAATAAATTATTTTTTTATTTAAATATTATTTAAAAAATATTTATTTTAAAAAAAAAGATAAATTCAATGTCATGCGGTCCTTCGCGTGGAAAAGAAGAAAAGCTCGCTCAATAAGCACGAAGCCGGTCTTGGATTGCTTTTAAGTAATGGTGCGTGACATTCGCAGAAGCGTGGCTTGGGCCCCGCCGAAGAGCCCTTTACCTTTAGCCACTTGGAGGCCGAACAACTCCTTCATGGAAGACAAATTCAAGGATAAGAGGCTTTCGGATCCCGTGAACTCCTCAACAGGTTGGCATCATCTCAACGTTCCTGAAGCGAAACATATTGGAATTGGGATCCCAAAACAATCGGATGGTGCGCAGTAGTTCCCAGGCAACATTAATTGACTAATCCAAGTTCCACTAAATTAAGCATTTCAAGATCTCTTCCTAACGAGTTCCGGCAATTTGGTTCGGCGGGCATTAGGGGAGCATGCGGATGCGAAGCTTGGGAAGTATGGATTTGGGAGCTTGCATCACCAATTTGGATGCTTGCCCCAATCCATCCCTATTTTGCAGATTACTCCAAGCCCGATTTTGAGTAGAACATGGCCTCCGGCAGGGCGGGGCGAAACAAATGCCCAAGCAATCGATGAGGCACGTAAGATTCGGGGTGTCGATGAGTTTTATATAATTTTGGAGGATCTAACGAGAATTAGATGAAGATCTGGGCGCCTCCTTTCCTGCCGCTAACTCAAGGAGTGGTGGCTGGGGTGAGAAAGGTTCGCCTCATTTAGCACACCGCTCTCTGGTTGATATCACCTTTTTTTCCCCTCATTTTTAGAAGTACAAAAATAAAATCTTATAAAAAAAAATACTTGATTTTCTTATTTTTTATTTTTAAAAATAACTTTCATAATTTATGAAAAATGTAAAAATAAAAATCTTTTCCTTCCATTATTTTTAAAATTAAATTTTGAGCCATGAAATTAAATCGAATCTTGGCTCTTCCTTGGCAACTACTACTTTGTTGCTTTTGATATAACCCGGATTTGCTATCCTTAGTGTTGACGCAGATACTGGTCATCGTCGGAATCCGCTGGAGTGGAAGCCGATGAGGTCGTCGTCGGGGACCTGCAAAACAAAGTTCCATCTGGAGCCGGTGGGAGTTGACTTCGGTAGTACCCTCCGATGATCAAGTCAGCTTCAGTCAATAGGAATGGAGTGCTCAGTATGGAGTTCAGTAGAGTTTAGAGGAAGAGAGAAGGATTTTCAGAACCTGGCCTAAGTGTATCCGGAGGATTTTTTTTATAGAGGGAGCTTGTTGTAACCGCCTTGATTAATGATTGTCGTAACTGTCCTGATCAATATCGGTCATTATTGACTTGATAAATGCCAATTGTTATTGACTCGATAAATGTCGATCGTTATTATCATGTAACCATAGCGGGATTGCCAGAAATCCATCATAAGAAGTTCGGCTTTTATGAAAGTTCGGCCATTGAGAAGCCCGTCCGCTGTAGAAATCCGCAGGGAGTCCGGCTTCCGTAGAAGCTCGACCGTTGGAGAAGTTCGCAGGGAGTCTGGCTTCCGTAGAAGCCTGTCTGCTGGAAAAGTCCGCAGGGAGTCCGGCTTCCGTAGAAGCTCGGCTGCTGGAGAGAATTCGGCTCTCGCAGGCGTCTGGTTGTAACGACGCGGAGAGAGTTCGGCTCTTGCGGGAGTCTGACTGAAGCTCGACGATTGGGGAGTCAGAAGAAGAAGAAGTTCGGCCGCTAAGTAGTTCGGCTAAAGCCCGTCTGCTGAAGCTCTTCTGCGGCTACTGGTTGCATTAGGCTAAGCATCGGACTAGACTTCGGCGGAAGCAAAATTTATCCCCAACATTTAGAATTGCATTGGACAACTCATTTTGTCGATCAAATGATAACACCTAAATAACAAAATGAACCACTATCAAATCTTCGAATAATCAACATGATTCTTTATAGCTCAATATTATTTTAATGTGCTCAAAAAAAATATCCAGTATATAAGAAAAGCACCTGATTGGCCTATATTTGAAAAGAAATATCCTAACTGCTCTGATTAGCATACATGAAAAGAGTTTATCTACGCATCCACGAATCACATGATCTTAATCATGCAAATTCACACCCTCTCCTCCATAAATTATCAAACATGGGGATCTCACAGGTATTAAGAGATATCCGAATACTGTGCTCTCATTTCTATCTTTCTTTCATCTTTCATGTTTCTTTTCAAAATTTTGCCTAACTTGCATCAAAGACACGTTTAGTCGTAGAATAACTCCAACGCCGTGCTACACTCATCTAACTCAACTGAGCAAAATGACTCACTTATCAGCTCGTTCATCCATCAGATTGGGGTTTGAGCAGCAACAACTTTCGTCCCCACCCAATTTACTAAGAATTTCCTCTTCCCCCTCTTTAGCCTCTTTCACCCTTCCATCCTCTCAATCAACGGTAGCTTCTCTACCAATAATGTAAACAATGGCGTTAACAACAACAATAGTATAACACATCATAGTGATAAGAGGGACTAGAAAGTATGTGAATGTCACGGCTATGCTACCTTCACTAATGTTCATTTGGCAGGTATCTATGAGATGGATCATGTGGAATCAATACTATCAATTCATGGAATATCTTATATATTCTCCATCTGATGATCACTAGCAGTTAACATCTATGGTGAAAAATGCATTGCAAAAAGATTTTTTATTTTAGCTTGCCAAATACGTTTCCTTTTTTTAATAAAAAATAAAATAACTAACTACAACTATCAAACAGGTCGTTGTTGTTGAACATTTAGAGAAAATTAGAAAAAAATTCTACTTTAATTTTTTTTTTCTAAAGAAAACTAGATGCGCTAGTTTTTTTTCTCCCATATCTCTCTCCTCTCCCATACACTTTGTAAACAAATTTTGTGCATGAGTTTTCTCAAGGCTAAAATTATTTATAAAATATATAAAAATTCTAGAAAATGCTAAAATGCATTGCAGCTAAAAATTTTATTTAACATTTAAACAAAATTTATGAATAAACATCCAAAACATTACAACATAAATATGAACAAAATTTTCATAAGCATCCAAATAGATGTTAGGACAATCGGTATCGCTCTGATGCCAATTGCAACAAAAATTCTTGATCTTTAGCATGGATCTGAGAAGATCTGTGTTATTTTTTATGGCAGCAGATCATCGATCTGGATATGTGATGGAGTGCCTCCTTTCTTGAGCTTGAGGGAGGTGCCCTTCTTTGGGATGGCAACTCTAGAGAGAAGAGAGAAGAGAGATTGAGGAAGAAAAGATCTATATTTTAATGCATTTTTATTATTAACTCATAAAATACTTCCGACCATATGATCATCATGAGGATGGTAATTGATCCGAAAGGTTGGTGTACGATCGCTTCTTTAGGATAGGTGAGTCTTGAGTCTACAGTGTAGAGACATCAGAGTGAGAGTACAGATATTCATTAGAGAACCAGAGCACTAAGCATGACCACCTCGAGCAGTCATGAGGAAGTCTACCTTCTCGTCGATGACTAGCTCGAAGCTGTAGTGGTGTGTCTGGTTCTTTGATCTGAGGTGCATCGACAGTTCACCTTGAGGGTGTTATAGTTTGACTATACCATAACTCGATCTCTTAGCCATTCGGAATCCTGAGGTGTATGTTGGTTATAGCATGTTTATTATAGGAATTGGATTGCACCAATAGGAGATCTATCTATCTCGATAGATGGAGAGTAGCTCTATGATGATCATGAGAATCAAGTCCATAAGCCCATGGCCATGACAGAATGAAATAATAGAAAGAGTTTCTATTAGGATTTTCATCTTGGACTTGAATCGAATGATTAATTCTTATGACAGATATTAGGATTTAACGAGATCACCTTAACCCTAATCCGATTAGAGCTCAAGATAGAGAAACTTAATCACATAGGTAACTACGTCGAGAGGTTTGCTTTCAGTTCTGATGGGTTGCCACCATATGCGGTTAGGTGTCATTAGTGGATTTTGGGAGCAATTAGAATGATTTGAATGATCGATCATACTAGTTGTCTGAATCAAAAAAGTTTTGATTCATCGAAAGATATTTCGATGATGTCGATGATAGAGATCGCGATATATCCCATTACCATATGGAACTAAACCTAACTAGATTATATAAATAAGGGTTTGGATCTAGATGTCATCAATTAGACTAACCCAGTTCAATTGATTTGAATAAGATTCAATTAGGTTCAAGAAAATCGTGCTAGCACACGATTGAGCCTAATGTTCTTCTTTAACAATCATTAAAGCTTGTCTTGACTGAGCCAAATGTATTTGGGCTCACTCAGGAACCTTTACTTAGTCTGACTGGAACTTGTCCAGATAAAAAAATAGTTATCTTAATTTATGAGATAAATTTAAAATAATACCTACCATTTTTGGTCACCTGCTAAATCTTGTTTTCGGACATTGGTCAAATGTTGACCCTAAATACTTAGATATCTGTCCATATGTCATGCATCTATAGGAGAGTACTTGGAGACTTGTCCCCCTGCTAAAATGCAGACAGGAAGGGGGCACACGCCTAGGGAGGCATGTGCCCTATGAGGATAAAAGATGGAGTCCCATACAGATGGGACTTCAGGATGCTTCAGGAGATTAAACTCTATGGCATCAAGAAGTCTTGTTTGACCCAGTCTTGACGCCACCTAAGGAGGGTTTTGAGGGTCTCTCATCTAATTAGATCAGATGATATCATCCCACCAATCAGATTTAGATCTGATTGTACAAAGGGCTATGATTGGCTGGGATGATGTGGCACTGCATGGCACAGTAGGATCTATATAAATTCTGTCTGCGCCTAGAATTGAATGCTTCTACCTTTAGCCCATGCTACATAGCCTCTCTCCCTTCTTCTTCATTCCACCCTCTGGTCCTCTCTCTCCTCTCCACGTTCAAGGGTTTTTGTGCATGAACAAGGTGTGATCCAAGCAAGTAAAAGGCGCCAGGGAAGGAAGAAGGTAGCACCGCTGTAAGAGACAATGACTGTTCTTCAAAAGCCATTTTGAAGATCTTCAAGATTAAATTCAGATATGATTTTTGGAGGATTGATTGAGAAGGAGAAGATCTTTAGATCCTGCTTGAGTGGATACCGGTGATGCCAGACACTTGCGTGGCTACATCTAAAACCTCAAGTAAATATTGGGATCATCACAGGATAATTGGATTACCCAAAGTAAAGATATAATTAAATTAGATTTAATTTTAATTTTAATTTTTATTATTAGATCAATAAGATTAGATCTGAGGAGTCTCAGATCTGATTAGGATCTTAGAGAAAATTTTTTTAAAATATTCCTTCCGATTCAATCAGATCTGAACGAATCTGATCTAAAAAATAGATTTTTTTCTTCAGCAGGAAGCACTGGAGTGCTGTAGTAGTGCTTCTTTGGAGGCATAGGGACTGAGTGAGGCTCGATGGTGCAGTAGTCGAGGGATGTATCTCAGCAAAGTGTATCAGGGGCATCTCAAGGAGATTGAAAATAGGTCTCAAGATGAGCCAAGGGGTCTAAGTGAGCGCCAGGGGCATTTAGCAGCCGAAAGTATCATGGATCATGTATCTTTCATAGGGATGGTTCAGGTAGAGGATGTTCCTTCGGATGCAACTAAAGTCATGGTTGGTGCTGGGGTAGAAGAGGAGAAGGCTAGGATGAAATTTTCTAGGATTTATTTGCTGCAAGTGAAGAGTCGAATGAGCTTTTGGGTTTCGAAGGTGCCCATGGGTTGTGGAGGTATCCGAGATGACTTCAGAGCGGGTCTACAGAGTGTGGAGGATCCGAAAGAGCAGCGATGGTACTCAAGGTGCAGTGGCAGGCCCAGCAATACAGCATTGGATGGTTGACCTCGGCTGACTCGATTATAGAGTTAGTAGCTTCTACGACATCAAGAGGACTTCGATTTTTGGTGGAGCATCGGACAAAGGTGGCTTCACAAGTGGAGAGTTTGACATGAGTTCAGAGCGGAAGAGTGTAGAAGGACCAATATTCTAGCACCAATGTCAGAGATGCACAGTTTTAGATGGAGCAGCATGTGTGGGATGATTGGCGAAGTTCTGAGGAGACCGTGTCAGAGTATGCAGCGGGCGCCGACATAGGATTGCTATAGATTCTCCAAGAAAGTCTAGGACAGTTGATGCGGTTGCCAAGCAGAAGGATATCTACAACTCTAAGGATGGTGCATAGGTGCAAGCCAAGGTCTTCAATGGTAGAGGTGGTCATCTCAAAGGTCTCAAAGAAAGCTCAGTAGCTAAAGAAAGATGGTAGTGGTAAGGTGTGCACAAGTAGCTATCAGGACATGCAACGATAGCGAGATCATGCAGAGAACATTATCAGGTATGCCAAGACTTGGATGCACCAAGGTAGAGATTGTAGGATTTGGTATGATGCTCCCAAATCTTGGGAGGCCACAGGAGGAGGTAGGGTGTTGGCTTCGGAAGACTAGGATGGGTGTGAGTCATAGGGCTAGGATAGGAGTTATCCTAGGTGATGGCAGCATGTAGCCCTACACAGAACTCGAGATTTAGGTGTGAGGATCTTGAGGAGTTTGGTAGGTGCTTCAGAGATCTGGGACACAAGATGGAGCAAGGGATCAAAGCCAGGAAAAAAATCAGCCAAGACAAGGGGCAAACACACAGGCGAGCTAGCTTGGATATACAGTTGAGCCAGCTCGGGGCATAGCCGAGCTAGCTATCTCAAGCAGACAGAAGATAGGATTCGGACGAGATGTAGTCGAGCCAGCTTGGCTCCTGATAGAGCCGACTTAATGGTGATGAACAAAACTGGATAGGATTTTCTATTTGGTCTTGGATTGGGATTAATCCAAGAGATCTTAAGGCCTGGTCTAATAAAATCTTAAAGGGGCTAACTCATGTATGGATCGGGATTAGATCCAGGAGATGAGAGCATGTGAGACATATGTACATAGGCTCGGTGAGTGCTTTCATGTATTGGGTTAGTTAGGAGAATTTTTGATCGAGCCTAATAGCTATGTATAAATACATACTTAAATTTTCAACTCTTGAAAATATGAACTATCATTACCATTAACTCAAGGGATGTATCACAGACACTTTCAAATATACACTATGATAGAAAATAATTTATTTTATTATTTATAGTCAAAATTATAATTTTACCCTTAGAAGTGTATTACAAGTGTCAGCCAATCTGGCTTCTAGGGCACACATATCTAACAAACTCCCACTTGATCTAAAGCCAATTGGCTACAAATCTAAGTTTCATCTTCTCAAGATGGGCTTTGATCTTCTGCTGGCCCAACGACTTTGTAAGTAGGTTTGGCACATTATCTGCAGAGTTGACTCTCTTGACCTTGACGTATCCCTTCTCGAGGTAATCATGGATGAGGTGGTATCGTCGCTCGATATGTTTGGATTTCTAGTGAGACCTCGACTCCTTAGCAAAGAGCTATGGCACCATTATTATCGTAGAATAGAGGAATGGCATTTGATGGCATCACTTCGATCTCTATGGTGAACTTTTTATACCAGAATGCCTCCTTCGTAGCTTCTAATGCAGCGATGTATTCTACTTCCATGGTGGAATCTGCTATTGCTGTCTGTTTGGAACTTTTCCAACTGACAGCACCACCATTACACATAATTAGAATTTTAGATGTCAACTTTCGATTATCTGTATCAGACATAAAATCCAAGTCTGTATACCCCTGGACTTAGAGTTCTCCATTATCAAAAATTAAGAACATATCCTTAGTTCTTCTTAAGTACTTAAGGATACATTTCATAGAAGTCCAGTGTTCTTCATTTGGATTCAATTGATATCTGCTTGTGACACTCACAGCATGGGCTATATCAGGTCGCGTACATAACATGGCATACATGAAGCTCCCTATTGCAGAAGCATAAGGGATCTTGTTTATGCATTCTATCTCCTCAAGTGTGCTAGGGCACATCTTCTTGGAGAGATGAATGCCATGTCTGAAGGATACCAAATCCCACTTGGAGTTTTTTATGCTAAACTTCTTTAGCACCTCCTTTATGTACTTCTTCTGTGAAAGACCTAGCATCCTATTCGGTCTATCTCTATAGACTTTGATTCCAAGAATGAAGGATGCTTCTTCTAGGTCTTTTATGGAGAATTCCTTAGATAACCACATTTCAACTGTGGTAAACATGGAAATATCATTTCCAATAAGGAGGATATCATCCATGTACAGTATGGGGAAGATAATAGCGCTCACACTGTCCTTTCTAAAAATACATGGTTCCTCCTCGTTCTTGATGAAACCAAATAATTTGATCACATCATTAAAATGAGTATTCCAGCTCCGAGATGCTTGCTTAAGTCTATATATGGACCTTTGCAGCTTGCATACTTTATGATCAGTATCACTGGATGTGAAATCCAGCGATTGTTCCATATAGATATCTTCCTCAAGATATCCATCTAAGAATATCATTTTCACATCCATTTGCCATATTTCATAATTAAAATAGGCTGCAATAGCATGCAATGTGCGAATGGATTTAAGGATGGTTACTGGCGAAAAGGTATCCTGATAGTCAATGCCTTCGCACTGACTATAACCTTTTACCACTAATCTAGCTTTGAATGTCTCTACATTTTCATCTGCACCAATCTTTCTTTTGTAGATCCATTTACATCCAATAGGTACTATACCTTCTGGTGGATCTACCAAGATCTAGACTTGGTTTGAGTGCATCAAGTCAATTTCTGACTTCATTGCCTCTAACCATTTTTCAGAGTCAATATCTGATATCGCCTCGTTATATATTTTGGGATCATCATCATGAGCTCCATTACCTATGAGGAACATTTTCTCTACCTCCTCTGAAATAGTACCTAAGTACCTCTTAGGAGGATGGAAAACTCTTTTCCATCTTCAAGATGGAGGAGGTAGTGATTGTATTGGCTCAACCTGATTTGATTCCAAATGGTCCTTAGTTCTTTGCTCTTGGGAGACTTTCTCCTCTAGCTTGATCTGCTTTCCAATGTCGCCATTTTGAATAAACTATTTTTTAAGAAAGATGACATATCGACTCATAATCATATTGCGATCTTTTGGAATGTAGAAATAATATCCTAATGACTCTTTAGGATATCCTATGAATCGAGCTCTAAAGAACCTATAATCTAACTTGTCCACTTATTGTCTTTTGACATAAGCCAGATAATCCCAAATTTTGAGATGACTCAAACTTGGTTTCTTACCATGCCATATCTCATACGGTGTGGTAGGAACGATTTTAGAAGGAATTCTATTCAGTAAATATATAGCAGTTAACAAACTGTCCCCAAAAAAAATCAGGAAGGTCTGTGAAGCTCAACATGGATCGAACCATATCTAATAGGGTTCGATTTTTTCGTTCTAAAATCCTGTTGAGTTGAGGTATTTCAGGTGGAGTTCATTGAGAGACTATGCCATTCTACTTGAGATAGTCCAAAAATTTTTGACTAAGGTCTTCACCTCCTCGATCTGATCGAAGAATCTTGATGGATTTTTCAGTTTGCTTTTATACTTTATGTCTGAATTTTTTAAACTTTTCAAAGGCTTCAGACTTATATCTCATAAGATACATATATTCATACCGAGATAAATCATCGATGAAGGTTATGAAGTAGACAAAATTACCTCTAGCTGACACATCAAATGGGCCGCACACATCAGTATGTACTAGGGCAAGTAAATCCATGACCCTTTCCCATGTCCCACAAAAGAAAGTTTAGCCATTTTGCCATGAAGACATAATTCACAAATTGGATATGACTCGAAAGTCAATGGACTCAATAGCCCAATTTTTTCTAATTTGTTAATCCTATCTTCTGCTATATGACCTAACCTTAGGTGCCATAGATACCTATCATTTGGATTATCCCTAGGTCATTTTGATCTTATGGCATTCACATTTTGCTCGATATTAAAGACAGATACATCAATATGTAACTGATAGAGATCGTTAATAACAAAACCACTTGCAATTTTATTTTTTTCATAAATAATATTACAATGGTCCTTAAGAAAACTAATTACATAGCCTTCTTATGCTAAACATGAAACATAAATCAAATTTTTGCTTGTAGCAGGCACATAATAATAATTCCTAAGTACTAAATCTAAGCCAGACGATAGTCAAAAAAGATAGATTCCCATGACCACACTAGCAATCTTTGCTCTATTTTCGATGCGTAGGATCATCTCACCATTCCTCAGCCTCCTGTTATCCTCAAGACCCTGCATGAAAGTATGCAAATAAGCACTAAAATCAGAGTCAAGCATCCAACTGGATGCAGAAAAAATCGTAAGGTTAGATTCAATAATGAGCATACCTTCGGAAGGACCTGTCTCTTTCTTATTCTTCAGGGTGGTCAGGTATGTAGGGCAGTTTCATTTCCAGTGGCCGTCAGTATTATAATGAAAATACTTTCTTTTATCAGCGCCCTTCTTCTTCAGCTCTGCCTTCTTTTTCTTTTCATCTTCCATCTTCTACTTTTTCACATATTTCTTCTTCTTTTCAAAAGACTTTCTCTTAGAAGAAGTCCATTCCATAGCAAGTACTAAGCCTTTAGAACCTTTTATAGAAAGCTCAGTAGTAACCAACATATTCATAAGCTCGCCCAGAGTATTCTAAAATTTATGCATATGGTAGTTCATGATGAATTGCCCATATGCATCAGTTAAGAATTATAGAATTATATCATTCTACAGATCTTAGTCTAACTTCACTCCGAACTTCTCAAACTCTTCCAAGTCCTTGATCATCATTAGACAATGATCTTGGACTGACTGTCCTTCACACATTTTAGCCTTAAACAGTCATTTAGTAATCTGATATTTGGTTGCGTGACTCTGTTCACCAAACAACTCTTGCAGGTGAGCTAACATTTGACGGACAATCTTGATATCTTTATGTTGGCACTGAAGCTCATTAGACATCGAGCCCAACATGTAGTATCTGACCTTATTATCTTCATCCATCCACTTGTCAAGAGACGCTCTCTATTCAACGGACAGATGAGCTAGTAAGGTGGAGAGATTCTGGTCCAATACATGAATCAACTGTTAGATATATGTGTGCCCTAGAAGTCAGAATTGGCTGACACTTGTAATACACTTCTAGGAGCAAAATTATAATTTTGACTATAATCAATAAAATGGATTATTTTCTATCACATATGTGTATTTAGTGTCTGTGATACATCCTTTGAGTTAATGGTAATGATAATTCATATTTTCAAGAGTTGAAAATTTAAGACATGAATAAATCATTATTAACTCATAAAATGCTCCCGACCATAGGATCATCACGAGGATGGTGATTGATCCAGAAGGTTGGTGTACAATCGCTTCTCTTTAGTAGATGAGTCTTGAGTCTACGATGTGGAGACACTAGAGCGAGAGTACAGGTACTCATTAGAGAATGAGGGCACTGAGCGTGACCACCTCGAGTAGTCATTAGAAAGTCTACCTTCTCGTCAATGACTGACTCGATGCTGCAGTGGTGTGTCTGGTTCTTTGACCTGAGGTGCATCAGCAGTTCACCTTGAGGGTGTTATAGTTTGACTACACCATAACTCGATCTCCTAGCCATTCGAAATCCTGAGGTGTATGTTGGCTATAGCATGTTCATTGTAGGAACTGGATTGCATCAAGATGGAATCTATCTACCTCGGTGGTAGAGGAGCAGCCCTATGATGATCATGAGAATCAAGTCCAGAAGCCCATGGCCATGGCAGAGTGAAATAATAGAAAGAGTTTCTATTTAGGTTTTCACATCGGACTTGAATCGAATGATTACATCATATGACAGAAACTAGGGTTTGACGAGTTCACCTTAACCCTAATCTGATCGGGGCTCAAGATAGAAGAACTTAATCACACAGGTAGCTGCACCAAGAGGTTCGCATTCAGCTCTGATGGGTTGCCACCATATACTGCTAGGTGTCACTGGTGGATTTTGGGAGCAATTAGAATGATTTAGATGATCGATCATTCTAGCTGTTCGAATCAGAAGAGTTCTGATCCATCGAAAGGAGTTTCGATGATGTCGATGATAGAGATCATGACATATCCCATTACCATACAGAACTGAACCTAACTGGATCACACAAATAAGGGTTTGAATCTAGTGATCATCAATTGAACTGATCCAAGTTCAATTGATCTGAATGAGATTCAATTAGGTTCAAGAAAATCGTGCTAGCACTCGATTGAACCTAACGTTCTTCTTTTACTATCATAAATAGTTGTCCTGACTGAGCCAAAAGAGTTTGTGCTCGATCAGAGGCCTTCACTTGGTCTGACTGGAGCCTGTCCAGAGTCAGAAAAGGTTGTCTTATTTTGTAAGATAATACCTGCCATTTTTTGGTCACCTACCATTTCTCGTCCTTTGACTTTGGTCAAAAGTTGACCTTTGACTGGTCAAATATTGACCATTGATACTTTGACTTCTGTCCACATGTCATGCACCTATTGGAGAGATGGTGGAGGCTTGTCTTCCTACCATAATCTGGCAAGGAGGAGGGTACACACCAAGGGTGGCATGCGCCCAAGCTAGAGGTGACCAGGAGTCTCTGTTGGACAGGAACTCCATCTCCCTTTTGGATTTTGATTAGACTTCTCCTAAGAACCAAGTTTGACTGGTCTTAGGCGCCATCTAAGGAGGAATCCAAGGGACTCTATTCCCACCAATCAGATTTAGATCTGATTTCACAAAGGGTTGTGATTGGTTGGGAAGAAGAGGAGTTGGATCACGCATAGTCTATAAATAAGACCCTGCGCCCAACTCAAAGTAAAATTAAAAATTCCCATGCCCCAAGGCTGCCTCTCTCCTCCTCCTCCATGCCAAGCCCATCTTCTCCCTCTCCTCTCCACGCCCAAAGTGGTTTGGGATCCTTGGTTGGTGCAATCCAGATGAGAGAAAGGCGATAGAAAGCTAGAAGGCTGCGCTGCTGCAAAGGACAACTGCTGATCTTCGAAAGGTATTTTGAAGATCCTCCAGATCAGATCCAGATCTAATTTTTGGAGACATGATAGAGAAGAAGAGGATCTCCAGATCCAAGCTGAGTGGATATCGGTAGAGGCCAGGCACTTGCGTGGCTAGATCCAGAACCTTCCGCTGCTTACAGGATCATCAACGGTAATAGGATTACCCTACATCAAGATAAATTAAATTTGATTTAATTTATCTAAATTTTATTTTATATTATTAAAATAATAAAAATCAGATCTAAATATCCAGATCTGATTAGATCAAAGAAAAAAATTTTTGAAATATATCTCTTGATCGATCAGATCTGAACGAACCTGGTCGGGAAAATCAGGATTT
>QRFJ01007002.1:0-51080 GCA_006176705.1 Cocos nucifera
CAATCCATGATAGGATTTGCTGGTCTACCTATTTTTGTTTTAGGATTATGCTTTGAGACTACTTATTTTACTCTGAATATTATTCCTTGTAAATCTATGGCAAAGACTCCATATGAGATATGATCGGATGTAGACATGGACTCTTTCACCTTCGCATTTAGAGTTGTCTGGCCTTCATCAAATCTTTGTATACAAATAAAATTGAAATCTGATCCTATAGGTATTTATTTATAGGGTACCCTAAGAAAACTAAGGTTTATTATTTCTACCATGCTAAAGAATAGAAATTTTTCACTAGTAATAGGGCATTCATTTTGAAAAAGAAGTTCCTTAGAGAAAGAACTGATGCCACTAAAGTTGAACTTAAAAAAGTTCAATCAGCAGAAGAACTGACATAATCTAGTAAGCCTATAGAACTAGATTTGATTAGATCAAATTCGAAGCCTATTAAAGAGGCACCATTAAAGAGATTTGGTAGAGTACCATGTTAACCAAACAAATACTATGATTTCTAGGTCTGAGATGATAATCCTATTGAGCTCGATGAGAATAAAGAGGATTCGATCATCTATATGGATGCAATGCAATGTTCGGACTCTAAGAAGTGACTTGGAGCCATGAAATCCAAATTGAAGTTCATGAAGATCACTAGTGTATGAATACTAGTTGATCCACCTAAAGGGATAAAATGCATTAGGTGCAAATGGATTTTCAAAAGGATCAGATTGGCGCAAATGAGAAGGTGGAGATCTATAAAGTCCGTTTGGCTATCATCTTGAAGTTGGAACATGCATTTCGAACGTATGTCTTTGTTACGAATGGAGAAGAATCCTGCATCTATAAATGGGCAAATAGTTCTATAGTTATGTTCCTTGTATTGCTTGTGGATGATGTTCTCTTAATCGGGAATGACATTCCAATATTACAGGAAATAAGGTTTGGTTGTCATCTTAATTCTCTACGTAGGATTTAGAAGAAGCATCCTATATCCTAGGGATGAAGATTTATAGAGATAGATCTAAAAAGATGCTTGTATTGTCCTAACCTATATATAAGATTAGATATAGCATATTCACTAAGGGTAGTGAGTAGATACCAGTCTAATTTGATTGAGGACCACTGGTAGATTATAAAGACAATCCTTAAGTATTTGAGAAATACTAAGGTCTAGTAATTCATATATGAAGAAACTAACTTAAAACTTATAAAATATTTTGATTGTAATTTTTAGTCAGATCAAGATAATGGCAAGAGAGTGTTGGGTCATGAATATACTGTAGATTTAGGAGTAATCTACTAGAAAAGTTCCAAGTAGAACACTATAGCCAATTCTACTTGCGAGGTAGGATACATCACGGCATCTAATACTACCATGAAGGTTGTGTGGTTGCAAATATTCATCAGCAAGCTGGGAGTGGTACCCTCCATCGATGGTCCAATCCAAATGTTTCATTGGGGCCATAGCTAATGCTAAGGAACCAAAGGCGCACCATAGGACTAGCATATTCTGCACCTAGTCCAGGAAAATTTTGGATAAGGGTGATGTTGACCTTTAGAAGATTGATGGAAAAGAAGAACTTGATCAATCAATTTGCTAAAGCCTTAGAATAAAGGACTTCAACAAACCCAAGTGGAGGATAGGATATTTGATATTGCTCTTATTGGTTTTAGTCCAAGTGGGAGTTATTAGAAAATGTATCTTAAAATCAATCATCTAAGTTATAGATGATCGTAATTAGTATATAAATTATCAAAATATAATAGTTATTTAGTTTATTCATCATAAAAGTTCTACCTTTCTTAATTGAACTCTTATATTATGATGAAGTTCTTAGAACCATAATTAATCGATAAAGAAGGATTTATCAAATGGTTCTTAAACATGTTCATGACTAAATGATAAGTTATTAATTAGGATGAAAACTTATCAAGTATAGATCGCTATACATCATATACGTTGGTTGTCCATATAATCAAGTGGTGTGAAGATACTGGTATGGCATGCAAGTGAGATGTAGGAGTACATCTATATTGAACATGACCAATATAGCACTCTACTATCAAAAGTAGCTAGTAAAGGATTATGGATATAAGTATCCCTCCGATCTGAGATCACCATGGTGACTTGCAAGCAACTCACTATATTTTAGTGTCGAACTACTTGTATTTCTAATACAGTAATAAAAGATTTTTAGGTATAGTCAAGCACTTATCGGGTTGGTATGTAAGTCAAGATGGGATTGACCACTTCTGATTAACTTCAGGAGCAAATGTCTTACTATATTTCAATTTAGCAAAACCTAGGTCTGGGTAATCCTAATGAGGAGTCACAAAATTTATAAATTTTGAAACATAATATAGATAAACTTGTATGAGTGTTGATAGCAAACTAAAAGTCATCCAGAGCATTAAGGATCAAAAGAATAAATTATACGATAACCATAGGCCAGAGTTCTAAAAATGTTGCTTTGCATACATTCGATCTATCCAGATGTTGGGTACCATTGCTAGATGATCATTTTAGTTGGTACAAAAATTGATTCTTATGCTACAAAAAGCTTAGGTTCGAACCTATGGGGTTATACACATTAGAGGTTTTCTACCTAATCGGATAGTTGATCAATGATTAAGAATTCTTTAGTGATCGAATCATCAATATGATTGATGATCGATCAAGTGTAAGTGTTATAGGAGGATCAATTAGCAATTGGATTGCTAATTGGCTCAATTAATTGAGTAATTAGACTGAGTTCGAGTCCAACTGAATTAGATTCAATTAAAATTTGTTTGGACTTGATTGGATCAAGTTTAATTAGTTTATGAGATAATAAATTATAAGGAAGATCAATTTCTTATTTGATTAGAACTTGAGTGCACCTAATTTTTAATTGAGTTAGAATTTAAATTAGATTTAAATAAAATTTAATCTAATTTAATTAGGCTTCTAGTTGGACTAGGATTATCCATAATTAGGTTGTACTAATCCTAGTTCAATTGGATTTAAAATAGTTTCGACCTAGTCAATTTGTAGGAGTCCTAGTTGAATTGGAAATCTCCTTACTCACTTGCACCAACTAAGAAGCCACACCCCGTAATTATTTCCGCCTCCCTTTGGATTTTTGCATGAGTTTTTTCATGCCTAAAAGCATGCCACACCCTTAACTTTCTCTTGATTTTGATAATTTATTTGAATAGTGTTAGATATACGTACCCTAGAAGCCAGAATTGGCTAACACTTGTAATACACATCTAAAAGCAAAATTAAAATTTGGACTATAAATAATAAAATAAATTATTTTCTATCATAGTGTGTATTTGATAGTGTTTGTGATACATCCCTTAAGCTAAGGATAACAATAGTTCATTTTTCAAGAGTTGAAAATTTAAGACATGAATTTTCATTATTGACTCATAAAATGCTCCTGACTGTAGGATCATCATGAGAATTATGATTGATCCAAAAGGTTGGTGTACAATCACTTTTTTAAGATAGATGAGTTCTGAGTCTACGATGTAGAGACACCGGAGCAAGACTATAGGTACTCGCTAGAGAACGAGGGCACTGAGCGTGACCACCTCAAGCAGTCA
This sequence comes from Cocos nucifera, assembly GCA_006176705.1. Lineage (NCBI taxonomy): Eukaryota > Viridiplantae > Streptophyta > Magnoliopsida > Arecales > Arecaceae > Cocos > Cocos nucifera. The sequence continues at coordinate 3,589 of QRFJ01007002.1, forward strand.
TAAGGAAGTCTACTTTCTCGTCAATGATTGGCTTGAAGATGCAGTGGTGTGTCTGATTCTTTGACCTGAGGTGCATTGGTAATTCACTTTGAGAGTGTTATAGTTTGACTACACTATAACTTGATCTCCTAGCCATTCAGAACCTAGAAGTGTATGTTGGCTATAGCATGTTCATTGTAGGAATTGGATTTCACTAATAGGAGATCTATCTACCTCGGTAGATGAGGAACAGCCCTATGATAATCATGAGAATCAAGTCCATAAGTCCATGGCCATGCAGAGTGAAATAATAGAAAGAGTTTCTATTAGGATTTTCACATCGAACTTGAATCGAATGATTAATTCATATGACGGAAATTAGGGTTTGACGAGATCACCTTAATCCTAATCTAATCGGGGCTAAAGATAGAGAAACTTAATCACACAGGTAACTGCATCGAGATATTTATTTTTAGTTCTAATGGGTTGCCCCCGTATGCTACTAGGCATCACTGGTAGATTTTGGGAGCAATTAGAATGATCTGGATGATCGATCGCACTACTTGTCTGAATCAAAAAGGTTTTGATCCATCGAAAGGTGTTTCGATGATGTCGATGATTGAGATCATGACATATCCCATTACTATACAGAACTGAACCTAACCATATCACATAAATAAGGGTTTGGATCTAGATATCATCAATTAGACTAATCCAGTTCAATTGATTTTAACAAGATTCAATTAGGTTCAAGAAAATCATGCTAGCACACGATTGAGCCTAATATTTTTCTTCAACAATCATTAAAAGTTGTCTCAACTGAGCCAAATATATTTGGGCTCACTCAAAAATCTTTACTTGATCTAACTAGAGCTTGTCCAAGTCAGAAAAGGATTGTCTTAATTTATAAGATAAATTTGAGACAACACCTGCCATTTTTCATCACCTGCTAAATCTTGTCTTTTGACTTTGGTCAAACATTGACCTTTGACACCTAGACATCTGCCCATATGTCATGCATCCATAGGAGAGAAGATGGGGATTTGTCTCCTACTAAAAAGAAGGAAGGGAGGGGATGCATGCCTAGGAGGGCGTGCGCCCAAAGAGGATGACACCTGGAGTTCCATATGGATGGGACTCTAGGTAGCTTCATGCTCTCTACTTGGGGGGCACCAAAGACTCTTCTTTGATCAGTTTTGGCACCACCTAAGGAGGTTTGTGAGGAACTCTAATCGGATTGGATCAGATGATATCATCCCACTAATCAAATTTAGATCTGATTGCATAAAGAGCCATGATTGATCGGGATGATGTGGCACTGCATGGTGCAGCAGGGTCTATATAAACCCTATCTGCAGCTAGGATTTAGAGTTTCTACCCTTTGCCTAAGCCACATAGCCCCTCTCCCTCCTCCATGCCACCCTCTACTTCTCTCTCTCCTCTCCATGCCTAAGAGGTTTTGGGCTCTAGTTTGGTGCGATCCAAGCAAGAGAAAGATGATAGGAAAGGAAGAAGGCAGTATTGCTGCAAGAGACAATAGTTGATCTTCAAAAGATATTTTGAAGACCTTCATGATCAGATCCAGATCTAAGTTTTGGAGCACAAATTTAGAAGGAGAAGATCTCTAGATCCTATCCAAGTGGATACTGGTAGAGGTCAGGCGCTTGCATGGCTATATCTAGAACCTCAGGCAAACATCAACATCGTCATAGGGTAATAGGATTACCCATAATAAGGTACAATTAAATTAGATTTAATTTAATTTAATTTATTTTTATTTTATTAGATTGATAAAATCATATCTGAAGAATGTCAGATCGAATTTGGATCTAAAAAAAAAATTTGAAATATTTTTCTTAATCAAATCAAGATCTGAACGAACCTGATCTGAAAAATAGGATTTTCCCTTCAACTGATATCAAAGCCAGATTTCATAATTATTTAGATCTAATTTTAATTTTGATCTAATAATTAGATAATTTTAGATATCACATTAGATGTGATTAGATATAAAATCAAAAATTAAAAAAATTAAATAATCTAGATCTAAGATGTATGAGATGCATGACTAGACTAGGAATAGAATTATTCTATGTGTAGTCTAGGATGATCATAATTTTTATTTGATTAATTATAATTTTAGATCTATTTATTTAATATTTTTTAATATTATAAATATTATAACTAGATCTATAAAATAAAAAATAAATTTATTTAATTTTGTTCATATGAGATATGATAGATGCATATTTAGATTAGTTATAGAATAGATCTACAAAGTTATCTTGAATAAATTTAATTTGATATGATCAAATTTAAATTTTATTTTTTAAATATTTATGAAATAATTTAGATCTGAAAACATGCATGATATGATACATGAGATGTATGCAAAACATGTTTTTAGGTTAGATCAAATTTTTAAATGTGATATATGATGTAGATCTAACTAGTTTTGTAAATTCATCATGCTTCTAATTAAGTCATTTCCCTTAGCCATCCGATCATAAGAATAAAGAAGGGTTTAAAGGCCCTCTCCTTCCATTCGATGGGATGTTCTTATGATGTGTAGGGATGCTGCGTGTTCCTCCTTAATCAAAAATTAAAATCTTTTTTTTTGTAAAACCCTAGATCCTGAAATCCTAGGATTTTATTTACATGTTTTATTTATAAACTCTATACTTAATTAAGAATTAAGATAATGAAATATATTAGATCTAAAATTAACAATTTTTAGATCTAAGACATATTTATAAAATTAGGTTCGAGCTTGGGTAGCTCAATTAGGTCTATCGGTTGATCAAATTGAATCAAGTGTTGGTTAGATGGGATCAGGAGTGCTTAAATTGACTAGCCTAAGAGGATTAAGTCTGAGTCAAGGTTGAGTCACATGAGTGATCGATCAAGTTAAAATCTAATTAGGCTCAGTGATTAGAGTCTGGATTGTAGGCTAATCCGATTGGTTCTGGCTCAATAATTTAGTGTCTAAGGTAAGTTTGGCAGATATGATCGACTGATTTTTAATTGAAAGCTACTCGACTTAAATGCATTTTTGTCGAGTTAATGGCATATCCCTTCCATCGGTCTCACTTACCTGGCCATATTTGTTGGCTTAGTCCTGATCTAAGGTGGCTAATAACCCAAGCTAACCCATGCCACTTGGTTAGTCATAATGATTATGGCTATGTCAAGTCAAGTTTAAAGAGACCTAAATCAAATCTCCCTAAGAAAAGATTAAGTCTAAGGTCTTTCATCATTGTAGATGTGCGGGCTCTTCCCGGGGTTGATTGTTCTCAACTGATCACAGTGGTTCAGTTGCATCAGAAAGATGCAACCATGTTTATTAGGCATTGGATGCTATGGGCTGGAGGATGGATTGGGCTCAATATTTTGGATACGGTGAGAGATCTAATTAGAAAACCAATCTATGCAAATGGTAGGTCTGACATAACTAAAGATTGGATCAATATTTCAGGCATGGTGAGATTCATCAATTAGAGACCAAGCTTGGGTGCACCATGATTAGAGAATCATTGGACAAGAGTTGTTCACTCATTGGCTAACCCATCACCAATAATTGTTAGGTGAGGTGATGAGCCAGTTGGTGGGACTGCACCACCCACTAATGTCATTAATCATAGAGTTTTTTGCATCTCTATAGAGGAAACATGGGGATCCGAGGAAATAATAGGAGCTAATTTTTTTAAAAATCAAATTCCTAAATAAATTGTTCAAGTCTTAATTACAAGATCTAACTAAAAACTTTGACTCTCTATAGAAAAAAAAAATATCTGCATCCAACCCACTAGCTCATATCTTGGACATCTATAGACTAACCAGACCCAATTACAAGGATTGGCTTTGAAACTTCAAAATTATATTGGATTCCAAGAAGTTAACTCATGTATTGGATCAGGATCCTCCCACCTTACCTGTCCATCCATCTACTGAATAGAGAGCGTCTCTTGATAAATGGACAGATGAAGATAACAAGGTCAGATACTACATGTTGGGCTCGATGTCTGATGAGCTTCAGTGCCAACATGAAAATATCAAGACTGTCCACCAAATTTTGGCTCGCCTATAAGAGCTGTTTGGTGAACAGAGTCGCGCAGCCAAATATCAGATCACTAAATGATTGTTTAAGGCTAAAATGCATGATCGATAGTCAGTCCAAATTTATTATCTAATGATGATCAAGGACTTGAAAGAGCTTGAGAAGCTTGGAGTGAAGTTAGACCAGGATCTGCTTCTACAATCCTTGATTAATGCATAAGAGCAGTTCATCCTGAACTACCATATGCATAAACTTTAGAGTACTCTGCCCGAGCTTATGAACATGCTGGTTACTACTGAGCTTTCTATAAATGGTTCTAAAGGCTCAGTACTTGCTATAGAATGAACTTCTTCAAAGAGAAAGTCTTTTGAAAAGAAAAAAAAGTTTGTGAAAAGGCAGAAGGTGGAAGGTGAAAAGAAAACGAAGGTAGAGCTGAAGAAGAAGGCCGCTGATAAAGGAAAGTATTTCCATTGTAATATTGACAGCCACTGGAAGCGAAACTATCCTATACACCTGGCCATCCTAAAAAATAAGAAGAAGATAAGTTCTTCTGGAGGTACGCTCGTAATTGAATCTAACCTTATGGTTTTTTCTGCATCCAATTGGGTGCTTGACTCTAGTTCTAGTGCTCATTTGTGCACTTCTATACAGGGTCTTGAGGGTAGCAGAAGGCTGAGGGATGGTGAGATGATCCTATGCGTTGAAAATAGAGCAAGAGTTGCTGTTGTGGCCGTGGGAACCTACCCTCTTCGACTACCATCTAGCTTAGATTTAGTACTTATGGATTGTTATTATGTGCTCGCTGCAAGCAGAAATTTAATTTCTATTTCATGTTTAGCACAAGAAGGCTATGTAATTAGTTTTCTAAGGACCATTGTAATATTCTTTATGAAAGAAATAAAATTGCAAGTGGTTTTCTCATTAACGGTCTCTATCGGTTACATATTGATGTATCTTTTTTTAATATCGAGCAAAATGTGAATGCTATAAAATGACCCAGGGATAGTTCGAATGATAGGTATCTATGACACTTGAGGCTAGGTCATATAGTAGAAGATATAGTTAACAAATTGGAGAAAATCGAACTATTGAGTCCGTTGACTTCTGAGTCATATCCAATTTGTGAATCATGTCTTCATGGCAAAATGACTAAGCTCCCTTTTGTGGAACATGGGGAAAGGGCCACGGATCTACTTGCCCTAGTACATATTGATGTGTGCGGCCCATTTGATGTGCCAGCTAGAGGCAACTTTGACTACTTCATAATCTTTATCGATGATTTATCTTGTTATGGGTACATGTATCTTATGAGAAATAAGTCTGTAGCTTTTGAAAAGTTCAAGAAATACAGATATGAAGTAGAAAAGCAAACTGAAAAACTCATTAAGGTTCTTCGATCGGATCAAGGAGGTGAATACCTTAGTTGGAAATTTTTGGACTATCTCAAGCAAAATGCCGTAGTCTCTCAATGGACTCCACCTGGAATACCTTAACTCAATGGGATTTTAGAATGAAGGAACCAGACCCGATTAGATATGGTCTGATCCATGATGAGCTTCACAGACCTTCCTGATTTTCTTTGAGAACATAGTCTGTTAACTCCAATATATTTATTGAATAGGGTTTTCTCTAAAATTATTTTTAGCACACCGTATGAGATATAGCATGGTAAGAAATCAAGTTTGAGTCATTTTATAATTTGGGATTGTCCAGCTCATGTCATAAGATAATAAGTGGATAACTTAGACTTTAGGTCCTTTAGAGCTCGATTTATAGGATATCTTAAAGAGTCATTCGGATATTATTTCTACATTCCAGAAGACCATAATATGATTATGAGTCGGTATGCCATCTTTCTTGAAAAATAGTTTATTCAAAGATAGCGGCATTAGAAAGCAGATCAAACTCGAGGAAATAGTCTCACAAGAGTAATGAGTTAAGGACCCTATGGAGCCAAATCAGGTTTAGCCAATACAATCACTAGCTCATCCACCTCGTAGATCGAAAAGAATTTCCCGTCCCCCTGAGTGGTACTTAGGTACTATCTCAAAAAAAGTAGAGAAAATGTTCCTCGTAGATAATGGGGTTCATGGTGATCCCAAAACCTATGATGAGGCAATATCGGATATCGACTCTGAGAAATAGTTAGAGGCAATGAAGTCAAAAATTGACTCAATGCACTCCAACCAAGTCTGAACCTTGTGGTAGATCCACCAGAAGGTATAGTACCTATTGGGTGTAAATGGATCTACAAGAGAAAGATTGGTGCAGATGGGAATGTGGAGACATTTAGAGCTAGATTAGTGGCAAAAGGTTATAGTCAATGCAAAGGTATTGACTATCAGGATACCTTTTCGTCAGTAGCTATGCTAAAATTCATCCACACATTGCTTGCTGTTGCTGCTTATTTCAATTATGAAATATGTCAAATGGATGTGAATATGACATTCTTAAATGGATACCTTGAGGAAGATATCTATATGGAACAGCCGCTAAGTTTCATATCCAGTGATGCTAATCACAAAGTATATAAGCTGCAAAGATCCATATATGGACTTAAGCAAACATCTCGAAGCTAGAATACTCGATTTAATGATGTGATCAAATTATTTAGTTTCATCAAAAATGAGGAGAAACCATGTATTTTCAAAAAGGTCAGTAGGAGCGCTATTGTCTTCCTCGTACTGTACGTAGATGATATCCTCCTTATTGGGAATGATATTCTCATGTTGACCATAATTAAAATGTGATTGTCCAAAGAATTCTCCATGAAAGATCCAGGAGAAGCATCCTTCATTCTACGAATTAAGGTCTATAGAGATAGACCGAATAGGATGCTAGGTCTTTCACAGAAGATGTACATAAAGGAAGTGCTAAAGAGGTTTAGCATGGAAAACACCAAGAGGGGATTGGTTTCCTTCAGACATGGCATTCATCTCTCTAAGAAAATGTGTCCCAACACATCATAGGAGATTGAATGCATGAGCAAGATCCCTTATGCTTCAGCAATAGGGAGCCTCATGTATGCTATGTTTTGTACACGACCTAATATAGCCCATGCTGTGAGTGTCACAAGCAGATATCAATCGAATCCAGATGAAGAACACTAGACTTCTATGAAATGTATCCTTAAGTACATAAGAAAAACTAAGGATATGTTATTGGTTTTTGGTAATGGAGAACTCCAAGTCCAGGGATATACAGACTCAGATTTTATGTCTGATATAAATGATCGAAAGTCGACATCTGGGAGTTTATTTGTGTGTAATGGTGGTGCTATCATTTAGAAGATTTCCAACCAGACAGTGACAGTAGATTCCACCATGGAAGCAGAATACATCGCTGCATCAGAAGCTACGGAGGAGGCATTCTGATATAAGAAATTTACCATAGGGATCGAAGTAATGCCATCAGATGCTATTCTTCTGTACTATGACAACAATGGTGCCATAGCCCTTGCAAGAAGTTGAGGTGTCACCAGAAATCCAAGCACATCGAGTGGCGATTCCACCTCATCCGCGACTACCTCGAGAACGGTTATGTCGAGGTCAAGAGAGTCAACCCCATAGATAATACGGTAGACCCACTAACAAAGCCATTGGGCCAGCAGAAGATCGAAACCCACCTTGAGAAGATGGGACATAGATTTGTAGCAAATTGGCTTTCGGTCAGGTGAAAGATTGTCAGATATGTGTGCCCTAGAAGCCAGAATTGGTTAACACTTATAATACATATCTAAAGGTAAAATTATAATTTTAACTATAAATAATAAAATAAATTATTTTTTATCATATTGTGTATTTGAAAGTGTCTGTGATACATCCCTTGAGCTAATGGTGATGATAGTTCATATTTTCAAGAGTTGAAAATTTAAGACATGAATTTTCATTATTGACTCATAAAATGCTTCGACCGTAGGATCATCATGAAGATGGTGATTGATTCGAAAGATTGATGTACGATCGCTTCTTTAGGGTAGATGAGTCTTGAGTCTATGGTGTAAAGACACCGAAGCGAGAGTACAGGTACTCGCTAGAGAACGAGGGCACTGAGAGTGACCACCTCGAGTAGTCATGGGAAGTCTACCTTTTTGTCAATGACTAGCTCGAAGCTGTAATTGTGTATCTGGTTCTTTGACCTAAGGTGCATTGATAGTTCACCTTGAGGGTGTTATAGTTTGACTATACCATAACTCGGTCTCCTAGCCATTCGAAATCCTGAGGTGTATGTTGGTTATGGCATGTTTATTGTAGGAATTAGATTGCACTAATAAGGGATCTATCTACCTCAGTAGATGAGGAGCAACCCTATGATGATCATGAGAATCAAGTCCATAAGCCCATCGCCATGGCAGAGTGAAATAATAGAAAGAGTTTCTATTAGGATTTTCACATCGAACTTGAATCGAATGATTAATTCATATGATGAAAATTTGGATTTGACGAGATCACCTTAATCCTAATCCGATTGGAGCTCAAGATAGAGGAACTTAATCATACAGGTAACTGCGTTGAGAGGTTCATTTTTAGTTTTGATGGGTTGCCCCCATATGCTGCTAGGAGTCACTGGTGGATTTTGGAAGCAATTAGAATGATCTGGATGATTGATTATACTAATTGTCTGAATCAAAAAAGTTCTGATCCATCGAAAGATGTTTCGATGATGTCGATGACAGAGATCATGACATATCCCATTACCATATTGAATTGAACCTAACTAGATCACACAAATAAGAATTTTGATCCGGATATCATCAATTGGACTAATCTAGTTCAATTGATTTGAACAAGATTCAATTGGTTCAAAAAAATCATGCTAGCACACAATTGAGCCTAATGTTCTCGACCAACAATCATTAAAAGTTATCTCAACTAAGCCAAATATGTTTTGAGTCACTCAGAAACCTTTACTTGGTCTGACTAGAGCTTGTACAGATCAGAAAAGGATTATCTTAATTTATGAGATAAATTTGAGACAACACTTGCCATTTTTCATCACCTGCTAAATCTTATCTTTTGACTTTGGTCAAACATTGAACTTTGACACTTAGACATCTGCCCATGTCTCATGCACCCATAGGGGAGAAGATGGGGCTTTGTCCCCCTGCTAAAAAGAAGAAAGGGAGGAGGTGCACGCCTCCCTAGGAGTCTCATACAGATGGGACTCCAGGTTGCTTCATGCTCTCTACTTGGATGGTGCCAAAGACTCTTCTTTGATCAGTCTTGGCACCACATAAGGAGGTTTGTGAGGAACTTTAATCTGATTGGATTAGATGATGTCATCCCATCAATTATATTTAGATCTGATTGCATAAAGTGCCATGATTGGCCGGGATGATGCGGCACTGCATGGTGCAGCACGATCTATATAAACCCTATCTACATCTAGAATTTAGAGTTTCTATCCTTTGCCCATGCCACATAGCCCCTCTCCCTCCTTCTCCATGCCACCCTCTACTTCTCTCTCTCCTCTCCATGCCCAAGAGGTTTTGGGCTCCAGTTTGGTGCGATCCAAGCAAGAAAAAGGCGACAAAAAAGAAAGAAGGGCAGCACTGCTGCAAGAGACAATAGTTGATCTTCAAAAGATATTTTGAAGACCATCAAGATCAGATCCAGATCTGATTTTTGAAGCACAGATTGAGAAGGAAAAGATCTCCAGATTCTATCTGAGTGGATATTGATAGAGGCTAGACGTTTGCATGGCTACATCCAGAACCTCAGGCAAACATCAGGATCATCACAGGATAATAGGATTACCCATAACAAAGTATAATTAAATTAGACTTAATTTAATTTATTTTATTTTTATTTTATTAGATTAATAAAATCAAATCTGAAGAATGTCAGATCTGATTTAGATCTAAGAGAAAAGTTTTTGAAATATCTCTCTTGATCAAATCAAGATCTGAATGAACCTGACCCAGGAAATAGGATTTTCCCTTCAAATAGTTCAAATTAAGCAAGATAGCTTTTCTTTGGATTGTATTTGATATAGTTTTATGAAATCTAAACTCTATCTTCATATGGTTCCTAGATATATGATATTGGCATTAAATTTTGCATGGAAATCTGATTGCTGAAGCCTAAAAAGGAATAGGGAGGCACCCAAGATTTGGGTGCCCCTATATTTGCCTTATCCTTTGACTATTCCTTGCTAGATCTTTGAATTAGAATCAAATTCTTGGATGCCACTTTAAGATGTTTTTGTGGCCTGAGAATACCTAGATTTTACATGAGAAAATCAGAGAGAAATAGAGGTTGGGCACGAGAATATAGGCACTCCAAAATAATTGGCGTGGAGACTTTCTTAAGATATCAATTGTTGATGTCTTGTTGAGAAAAAAGAAGAGGAGAAGAATGTCTTCTCTTACGATTTCTTTGAGAGCCTTTTCTTCTCCATATTTGAGAAATTATTTCATAAAGAAAAAAATCTAGGTTTTCTTTGGGGTGTGAGTTATTCTTTAGGACAAATCTAGGGTTTATCTTGGTGAGAGAAAAGATTGTAGAGAAGAATGGTTCTTCTCTAGGTTTTATTGTATTTTCTTCTGCTCTTGCTTTTGAGAAAAATAAGAAAGAAAAATCTCCTAATCCTCCTCCAGATATTCATCTATTGGAGTGTCCAAGAGATTTGAATAAACTTTTCATATCAACCATCAGGAGGGATCTGTAAGAAGTTAGTATTTCGAGTGGATCTTCATTCGACAGACCTCCGATTAGCATAGCAACCTCATATGGACAATTTCTAGAGGCCGGATAGGCTGTGCAGCACTGAACAACAAAGACAACCTTGGATATTAGCTACAATATTCTCGACCCATGCAAAGGCAAAGAGATCTGGTCTCTTTTTTTATCTAGATGCGATCTAAGATTTACTAGAATTGTTCTAGATCTAGGATATTGATGATATCAATACCAATCTATTTTATTTTTTAAATTTATTCATGCATCTTGATATGTCATAGATCCTTGACATAGGGTTTAGTGATTAAATCACTTGCATAAATTGGTTAATTAGATTAATCTATATCCTTTGCTGCATTTAATTTTGAAAAAGTTTTAAAATATATGCATAAAATCCTGCATAGTTTTCCAACAAAGTAACCATCTAGCAATGGAACCCGATGTTCGGATAGGTCGAATGTATGTAAAGTAATATTCAAGAATCCATTTGAATATGGTTACCATATAATTCATCCCTTTGTCGTCTATGTTTAGGATAACTTAAAGTTAAATTGTCAACCCTAGAATAGTACATCCATAATGTATCTTAGTGCAATCAATCTAGTAACTTCTCATAAGAACTATCCTAGCCAAGGTTTTGCTAAATTAAAATACAATACATCTCCTAAAACCTGGAGTGGTCAACTCCACCTTGACTCACACACTGATTTCGTAAGTACTTGACTATGTTTAGAAATCTTCCATCACTAAATTAAAAATTCAGATAGTCCAGTACCAAAGCATAGTGAGTTGCTTGCAAGTCACCATGATAAGCTCAGGTTAGAGGGACACCTATAACCATATCCCTTCAGAGCAAATCTTGACAGTAGAATATTTTGGAGTTGATTACATTGAGTGATGATGTACCCTTATATCTCACCAACATGCCATACCTGCGTCTCCATACTTGGTTAAGAGCACAACCAACCCATATGGCACACAACGACCTACACTCAATAAACATTATCATCCTAGATAATAACATATCATTTGATCACAAACATATTTAAGGACTAAATGATAAATCCTCTCTTTATCAATTCTAAATAGTTCTAAGTGTTAGATGTATGCTCTAGAAGCTAGAATGGCCGACACTTGTAAATACTTTCTAAAGATATTTTTATAATTTTGACTTATAATTAATAAAAAAATTATTTCTTCTATCATATTTATGTATTAAAGTATTTATGATATATCCATTAATTTAATAGGTATGATAACATATATTCTAAGGAGTTGAGAATTTGAGATGTGTTGTCATAGTTAACTCATAAATTGCTCCTAATCATAGGATCATTATGAGAATGGTGATTAATCCAAAAGACTAGTGTATGATTGCTTTCTTAGGATAGATGAGTCTTGAAACTACAGTGTAGAGACACCAAAATAAGAGTATAAGTATTTGTTGAGAATAAGGTCATAGAGCATGATCACCTCAAGTAGTCATAAGAGTGTCTACCTTCTCATCGATGACTAGCTCGATACTATAGTTGTGTCTGATTATTTGACCTGAGGTGCATCGACAATTCACCTTAAGGGTACTATAGTTTGATTACCCCATAACTTGGTCTCTTAGCCATTTGGAATCTAATGATGTATGTTGGCTATAGCATGTTCATTATAGAAATTGGATCATACCAAAATGAGATCTATCAACCTCGGTAGAGGAGTAGTCCAATGATAATTATGAAATCGAGTCATAAAGCCCATGGTCATGGTAGTGTGAAATACTAGAAAGAAGTTTTTGTTAGGATTTAACATCAGACTTGAATCGAATGATTTATTCATATGACTAGTGTTGGGTCTGACAAGCTCACCTCGACTTAAATCCTATTGGAGCTCACGATAGAAGAATCCTATAACATAGTTGGTTGCACTAAGATGTTCATATTCAGTTATGATGGGTTGCCACCACATATTGCTATGTGTCACTAGTAGATTTTGGGATCAATTAGAATTATGTTGATGATCGACGATTCTAATTTGGTGAACCAAAAAGAGTTATGGTCCATCGAAAGATGTTTCGATAATGAAGATCGCAATATGTCCCATTACCATATAGAATTGAATCCATTTGGATAACACAAACAAGGATTTGAGTCTTACTATCATTAATTGGGATAACATGGTCTGATTGATTTGGATTAGATCTAATTAAGTTTAAGACAATTGTGCTAGCACACAATTGAACCTAACTTTCTCCTTTAATGGACTTCCTGATTGATCTGGACTCAGTGGAATTTAATTTGGCTCATCTAAAAATTTTATATGGGTTTGTCTTGATCTGATTGGACCTTATCCTAGTTAGATCAATGCTTGTCCTAATCAGAACGGTGCTTGTCCTGGTCTCATATGTTGGGCATCAGGACAAGGGTCATTTTCACCCAATCTTTGCAGGAAAGAAGGGAAGAGGTGCACATCCCCTAGAGTTTTTCTTGGGGTGCACACCCTAGATGTTTTGCATGAAAGGGAGAGGGTGCATGCCCTACTTGGTGTGTGCCCCTAGTGGATAAGATAGGGAGGCTATCCATTCAAAAGAGTTTGAATGGGTCAAAAGTTTGAAACAATTCAAACACCTAGGAGAAGGAATCCCTGATGCATATCCTTTTTATCCAATTACTATCAATTTTATTCTAATTTTGTGTGACAAAATTAGATGAATATTATAGATATGGCATGGAGAAATAAGGTGGAGTCCTTCTGTTTGTTGGCTTTGACTCATTCAAAGTTCACAAACCTTAGGACTCGAGGTCATCCAATTATCTATAAATTAGGACTTGACCAAAGGGGTTTGGTAATTTCATCCTCCACTCCTAGGCTTTGCATCTCCCTCTCCTCTGCACCTCCTCTCCCTCTTCTCCATGCTCATGGGTTGGGCTATTCAGTACTAAGAGAGTCGAAGTGCTAATCCTATAAGATCAAGTTAAAGAGATCCCATTCGTGTGATGATCGATCTGCTATCGGAGATTGGATCGAAGGCACACCTAGGAGTTTCATATTTAGATCTTCTAAGATCTAATATAGAAGGAGAATACCTCTAGACTTGAAGTGAGTGGATGCTGGTAGAGGCTGGGCACGTGCACGGCCCCAATCAGAACCTTGGATAGCTTCCAGATCATCACTGTGGGTGAATTGTTCATCCAAATCAGTTGGTATTCTATACCATTAATTAGAATTTTATTTCAAATCTATCTAATTAGATCTGAGAACTCTTAGATCTAATTAGATCGATAGATATAAATTTTTAAAATTCCACTGCACGACCAAACCGATCAGGCCAATCCTATAGTTATAATTTTTTTTTCAACTGATATCAGAGCTACGATTCTGATTCTAGATCTTGATTAAATTAGATCTAATTTTTATTTTAATTAGATTAATTTAATTTTTTAATTCTATATGAGATATAATCAGATCTAATGCATAAGATGCATTTTAAATTTTGATACATGAGATGTATGCAAAGCATGTGAAGAATAGATCTATTATTGTACATGTGATATATGTGCTAGATCTTGTTTATGTAGCATAGTTTATTTTTTTGATTGAGATATTCCTCTTGGCCATTTCATCATAAAAGTAAAAAGGATTTAAAGGCTTTTGCTTTTCATTTGATGGGGTGCTCTTATGGCGTGTAGGGGTGCTGCAGTCTGTCCTTAATCAAAAAAGCAAAACTTATTTTTCTGTAAAATTCTAGAATCTGGATGCACGCTTTATTTTTGAACCATGTTTATAGTTAATTAAAAATTAAGTTATGAAACTAATTAGGTCTAAAAACTAAGAATTTTTAGATCTAAGACACCTTCATAAAACACGTGTTCAGGGTATGGGTAGCTTGATTAGGTCTAGCTAGAGCTATTGATCAAATCGAATCAAGAGTTAGTTAGGTGGGATCAAGAGTGCATAAAATTGACCAAGCCAATAGTTGTATGTTTGGTCTAGATCGATTCATAGCCATATATGGTCGATCACCTCAAGACCTAATCTATCTATGTAGTTTAAGCCTGGATTGTAAGCTGACTCGATCAGTTCTGATTTAACAAATTGGTGTCTATGGTAAGTCTAGCAGATACGATCGATGGTTTTTATTTGAGAGCTACTCGACTTGGATGCATCCATGGTGAGTTAATGGTGATGAAAATAGTGCAAGATTTCTAGCTTTACTTTCAATATTTTTTTTAAAAATCATGCAGTAGAATTTAGAAATTAATCTAATTAATTTCTATAGCTAATGATCAAATCAATCAAACCCTATAATGATGACCATAATGTGACATATATGCATTAAAAATTTTAAAATGAAAATAGCATATAGTAAATCACTTTTACTATTACTATCTACTTATGTTCAGAATACAATACCTTGCGCAGGTAGTCAATCACCGTAACTAAAATACCTTTGGAGAGATCCTCTCATCACAATGTAGCCACACATGTCATTTGGCCTCCATGGATTGTCCACATAAGGTCCTTGTCCTGATTGGCTCCTCCTGACTGCTAGCTCAATGCCGGAAGCTTTGATGGCTAAGCTTGATTGAATGGCTTTGATATGCCTCCATGAAATCTTAAGATACTTCGAATGACTAGTAGAGGTAGGAGAGAGATAGAGGAGAGCCTCAAAAAAATTTTGTGAACTTACAACACTCATAGCTCATAGAATCCCTTCCCAAACCATTGGCCAAAAACCAAGGGCAGCATTTACCCAAACCTTGCACCTCTCATTGTTCTTCCTTTTTCTCTCAGGATTTTTGAATTTTTCCATATAGAAGAAGGCTCACAGAATTTTGTTTATCACTATTTATCAGATTGTTGCATGCCTTAAAGAAAGCATCAATTTGAATTGCGCCAATCTGCATTGAGAAAGTGTGGGAGAGATAAGATAAGGTGGTTGTCCATTCAATCATAACTCCCATTCGAATTTGAATGACCAACCACCCATGTTTATCCATCGGGGCATGGAGAAAATAGGGTGTGCACCCTCTCTATGTGTGGAAAACATCTTATGATAATCTCATTCTCTTAGAGATTTAAAATGGGCGTCGGAAATGGTGATGTTGCGCAGGAAGACTAGTCAAACTAGTCTAAAAAATTCTTATCCAATTAAGACCAACCCAAACCAATTTGGCTAGGCCCAGTTAGATTAGATTAAACTCAACTTATTTAGACATAATTAGAATTAATTAAATCTTAATCAAATTAAGAATTAATTAAGTTCAACCCCTGATCAAATCAAGGAACAAACCTCTTCGACGATTAGGTCATCTCATAACCTAATCGGGTCAAACCCAACTGAACCCTATTCAATTGGACTTGATCCAAAACTCATTACTCCATCAAATTAAGTTAATTAATAATCAAATCATTAATTAAAACTCTAAAATATAAAGTCCAAATTCAGTGGATGTTCGGGCAATAGAGTTCCACCAATATGAAACTCTTAATCAATGAGTTTCAAACTAGTAGGACTCTTGATCCCAATGTCCCAAACAAGTGAAACTCATGATCATAGAGTCCTAGACTAGTGGGACTCTTGATCATAGGGTTTTAGATAAGTAAAATTTAGTGTTTCAATGCAGTAGGACTCTTGATCATAGAGTCCCAATTTAGTGGGACCCTTAACCATAGAGTTCCAATCCAATAGGACTCTTCACTAGCCATCAAATTAGGTAGGAAACTCTAATGTGTATGACCTCGTTGGTTCAAAACTAAGCTAGTGGCAAAGGAATCACTTTTTATACTAATTGGTGTGACCATCTAACAATGGTATCCAATGTCCAGATAGGTTGAATAGTCACAATCGCAATATTCAGAATCTACTCGAATATGATTACCGCATAATTCATCTCCTTGATCTATGTGTTTAGAATGACTCGAGTTAAACTATCAATCCTAATAAATTTTTCCATATCATATCTCAACATAATTAATCTTGTGACTCTTCACTAGGACTATCCTGGCCAAAGCTTTCCTAAATTGAAACACAATTGAACACTTCTAAACCCAAATTGGTCAATCCCATCTTGATTCACACACCGACTCCTTAAGTACTTGATTATGCCCAGAAATCTCCTATCATTGAATTAAAAATTTAGGTAGTCCAGCACCAAAGCATAGTGAGTTGCTTGAAAGTCACCACAGTGATCTTAGGTTAGAGGGACACTTATACTCATATTCCATCAGAGCAAATCTTGATAGCAGAAAAGCTCTAGAATTGATCATATTCAGTGTAGATGTACCTCTACATCTCATCTATATGTCATACCAGTATCTCCATACTCTTTGATTAAGAGGACAACCAACTCATATAGCATACAATGACCTACACTCGATAAATATTATCGTCCTTGGTAACAATGTAACATTTGATCGCGA
Organism: Cocos nucifera; assembly: GCA_006176705.1. Taxonomy (NCBI): domain Eukaryota; kingdom Viridiplantae; phylum Streptophyta; class Magnoliopsida; order Arecales; family Arecaceae; genus Cocos; species Cocos nucifera. The sequence continues at coordinate 20,716 of QRFJ01007002.1, forward strand.
ACAAGTTTAAAGACTAAATGATAAATCCTTCTTTATCGATTCTAAATAGTCCTAAGGACTTCACCACAACACAAGAATTTATTAGAAGATAGAAAGAATTTATGATAAACAATGCCAAAATAATATTTATTTATTTATAATTCATAGATAAATGAAGAATAGCTCAACCATCAATAGGCTGACGATTGGCTTTGGGATACTATTCCTAATAAATGACATATCTCTTCCATCGATCTCACTTACTTGGCTGATTGGGTCGACCCAGTTTTGTATTATGATGGCTAATGATTCAAGCTAACCTACGCAATTAGGTTAGTAATAGCCGTTATGGCTATTTAAGGATTAAAGGGACCTAAATTAAAATATTTCTAAGAAAATATTAAGTCAATTGGTCTTCCACCATTGTAGTTGTGTGGGCCCTTCCTAGAGTTGATTATTCTCGACTGAATACAGTGGTTCCGTTGCACCGAAAAGATGCAACTATGGCTATTAAGAATGAAATGCTATGGATTGGAGGATGAGTTGGGCTTAATATTTCTGATATAGTGAGTGACCCAATCACAAATCCAGTTCATGCAAACGATGGATCTAACTAAACTAATGAGTGGAGCAATATTCTAAGCATGGTGAGCTTCATGAATTAGAGATTGAGTTAGGTGCAAAATGTTTAAAAAAATATTTGATAAGGGTTGTCTGCTCATCAGCTAACTCATCACTAATAACTTTTAGGTGAGGTGATGAGTCAATCAATGGGACTGCACCATCCATTAAAAGTCTATGATTGCATAGACTTTCACATCTCTGCCAAGAAAGTGTAGGAATCTAAAAAAATAGTGGAAGCCTAAAATTTATTTAAAAATAAAATCTCTAAATAAATTAGTTAAGTCAATTACATGTCTAACTAGAAACTTTAACTCTCTACAGAAAAATATCTATGTCCAATCCCCTAGTCAAAATCCTAGAAATCCATTGATTGATTGGACATAATTTTAAAGATTGGCTCTAGAACTTAAAAATCATTTTGAGTTTCGAGAAGCTGACTTATGTCCTAGATCAGGAACTTCGTCCTTTCCCAGCTCATCTGACTGTCGATCAGAGAGCATCTCATAAGAAGTGGTTGGATGATGACAACAAGATCAAATGCTATGTGTTAACCTCGATATTTGATGAATTACAACACCAATACGAGAATATGAAGACTGCTAGCCAAATGTTGGCCTACCTATAAGAGTTGTATGGTGAGCAAAGTCATGCAGCATGCTACAAAGTATTGAAGAGGCTCTTCAAGGTGCAGATGCATGACGGGCAGTCGGTCCATGATCATTACTTGTTGATGATCAAGGACTTAGAGGAGCTTGAGAAGCATAGGATGTCAATGGATAAGAATATGCAGATTAATTTGATCCTATAGTCCTTGATTGATTTGTATGGATAGTTTGTTATGAACTTCCATATGAATAAGATTTGGTGCATCTTAGCTGAGTTAATGAATTTGCTAGTGACTACTGAGGAGATCTGAAAGAGTTCAAGAGACTCAGTTCTTGCTATGGGATGGATTTCTTTCAACAAAAAAATTTTCTAGTAAGAAAAAGAAGTCTGCGAAGAAGCAAAAGACCAAGGAGAAGAAGAGGGACAAGAAGAAAAATCTGAAGAAGAAGGCCACAGAGAAAGAAAAGTGTTTCTACTATAACTCTAATGGCCACTAGAAGTGGAACTGCCCTGCTTACCTGGCCAGCCTGAAGAACAAGCGGGAAGGTGGACCTTTTGAAGGTATGCTTGTCATTGAGACAAACCTAATGGTTTCTTCTACATCTAGTTGGGTGCTTGACTCTAGGTCTAGTGCTCATTTGTGCACTTCTTTGTAGTCTTTTGAGGATAGCAAGAGGCTAAGCGACAGTGAGATGATCCTGCATGTCAAAAATGGCACAAAAGTTATTATTTTGGCCATGGGAACCTACCCTTTGCAATTACCATCGGGAAGCATCTTAGTTTTTAGAAACTATTTTAATGTACCTACCGTGAGTAGAAATCTAATTTCTATCTCCTGTCTAGCATAGAAAGACTATATAACTAGTTTCTTTAAAGACCATTATACTATTCTTTATGAAAGAAATAAAATTGCAAGTAGTTTTTTAATAAGTGGTCTCTACCAATTACATGTAGATGTATTTGTTAATAATATTAGGCATAGTGTGAATGCCATAAGATCAAAACAATCTAGAGATAGTTTAAATGAAAAGTACTTGTGGCACCATAGACTATATCATATAGCTGAAGATAGGATTAATAGATTGAAGAAATCTAGACAAATGGATCCGTTGACTTTTGAGTTATATCCGATTTATGAGTCATGCCTTTAAGATAAAATGATCAAGCTATCTTTTGTGGGACATGGAGAATGAACCACAAAGTTACTTTTCCTGGTACGTATAGATATTTTCATTCCATTCGATGCACAGGTAAGAAATGAATTTGTCTACTTTATTACCTTTACCGATGATTTGTCTCAGTATAGGTATGTGTATCTAATGCAACGTAAGTCTTGTCTTTGAAAAGTTCAAGAAATTCTGACATGAAGTAAAAAAATAAATTGAAAAGCTCATTAAGATTCTTCGATCAGATTGAGAAGGCGAATGCCTTAGCTGAAATTTTTGAACTATCTTAAGAAGAATGGCATAGTCTCACAATAGACTCCACCTAAAATGCTTCAGCTCATTGGGATTTCAGAATGAAGAAATTAGATCCTATTAGATAAGGTTCGATCCATGATGAGCTTCACAGACCTTTCTGAGTTTTTTTGGGGACAAAGTCTACTTATAGCTATTTATCGATTGAATAGGGTTCCTTCTAAAATCATTCCTGCCACACTATATGAGATATGGCATGGTAAAAAGTCATATCTAAGTCATCTTGGGATTTGAGATTGTTCGACCCATGTTAAGAGATAGCAGGCAAATAGTTTAGAATCTAGGCCCCTTAGAGCTCGATTTGTTGGATATCCTAAGGAGTTGTTAGGATATTATTTTTATCTTCTAGAAGACCACAATGTGATTGTAAGTCAATATGCTATATTTCTTGAGAAATAGTTTGTTCAAGATGGTGGTATCAGAAGATAGATTAGGCTCGAGGAGAAAAACTCTGAAGAGCAACAAGCCAAGGAACATGAGGAATCTGATCAGTCTGAGTTGATCCACACACTACCTCCTCTATCTCATAGGGCAAATAGGATTTTTCATCCTCTTGAGAGATACTTAGGTATTATTTTAGAGAATGTAGAGAAAATATTCCTCATGAGAAATGGGATTTATGAAGATGATCCCAAAATCTATGACAAGATGATATCGCATATCAACTCCAAGAAATAGTGAGAGACAATGAAGTCAAAATTGACTCCGTGCACTCGAACCAAGTCTAGACCTTGGTAGATCCACTTGAAGGTATTGTACCTATTAGGTGCAAATGGATCTTCAAAAGAAAGAATGGTGTAGATAAGAATATGGAGATATTCAAGACTAGGTTAGTGGCGAAAGGGTATAGTCAGTGCAATGGCATTGACTCTCAAGATACCTTTTCACCAGTGGGTTTGCTTAAATCCATCCGCATGCTACTTGCAACTATGACATATTTCAATTATGAAATATGGTAGATGGACGTAAAAATGTTCTTAAATGGATATCTTCTTCAAGATATCTATATGGAATAGCCGCTTGGTTTCACTTTCAGTGATGGTGATCATAAGGTTTGCAAGCTGCAAAGGTCCATCTATGGCCTCAAGCAGGCATCTCGAAGCTGGAATGTTCATTTTAATGATGTGATCAAATCATTTGATTTCATCAAGAATGAGAAAATATCTTGTGTGCTCAAAAAGATCAATGGGAGTGCTATTTTCTTCCTTGTATTGCACGTAGATGAAATCCTCCTGACTGGGTATGACATTTCTATGTTGACCTCGATCAAGGTATAGTTGTCTAAGATGTTTTCTATGAAAGACCTAGGAGAAGCATCCTTCATTTTGGGGATTAAGGTCTTTAAGGATAGACCAAAGAGGATGCGAGGTCTCTCACAAAAGATGTACATAGAGTAGGTGCTGAAGAGGTTTAGCATAGAGGACTCCAGGAGGGGACTTATGCCCTTCAGACATGGTATTCATCTCTCCAAGAAGATGTGTCCCAACACACCTTAGAAGATTGAATGCATGAGCAAGATTCCTTATGATTTGGCAATAGGGAGCCTCATGTATGCCATGTTATATGCATGATCTAATATCGCCCATGCTGTGAGTGTTTCTAGTAGATATCAGTCAAATCTAGACAAAGAGCACTGGACTTTTATGAAATGTATCCTTAATTATTTGAGAAGGACTAAGGATATATTTTTGATCTTTGATAATGGAGAACTCTAGGTCTAGGGGTATACAGACTTAGACTATATATATGATATAAATAATTGAAAGTCGACATCTAAAAATTTGTAGGCTATAGCATGTTCATCATAGGGACTGGTTCGCACTAAGATGGGATCTATCAATCTCAATAAAGAAGAAAAAGTTCTATGATGATCACGAGATCAAGTCCTTAAGCCCATTGCCATGGTAGTGCGATATAATAGAAAAAAAAAATTTAGAATTTCACATCGGACTCGAATCAAATGATTCAATCATATGATGGGGTGTTGGATTTGATGAGTTCATCTTAACCCTAATCCTATTGGGGCTCATGATAGAAGAACCCAATCACACTGGTAGTTGCATCTAGAGATTTACTTTGAATTCTGATGGGTTGCCACCATATACTGCTAGGTGTCACTAGTAGATTTTGGGAGCAATTAGAATGATCTTGATGATTGATCATTCTAATTATGTGAATTGAAAAAATTCTGGTCCGTTGAAAGGTGTTTCGATGATATCGATGATAGAGATTATGACATATCTCATTATCATAGAGAACTAAATCTAACTAGATCACATAAATAAGAATTTGGATCTGGATGTGATCAATTGGGCTAATCCAGTTTGATTGATTTGGATTAGATCCAATTAGGTTCAAGAAAATCGTGCTAACACACGATTAAGCCTATCATTCTTCTTCTTTAGTCTTTTTGGTTCATCTCGACTGAGCCAAATTGGTTTGGGCTTATCTAGGAACCCTATAAGAATTTGTCCTAGTCTGACTAGAGCTTGTTCAGGTTAGAAAAGGATTGTCTTAATCCATCAAATGGAAATAAGATAATACCTGCCAATTCCTGACAAAACCTGTTATTTTTGTTTTCGTCAGGACATTGACCCGATCTTTGTAGGAATTGAAGGGTATCACGTGCGCCCCCTATATTTTTGATCTAAGGCACATGCTCCAAGGAGTAATTCATTGAAGAAATGAGGTGGGGTCCCTTATATGGCATGTGCACAATAAGAGGAGGCATGGAAGAAGAGTTTGTTATGGAACAAACTCTTGGAGATAATTCTCCACGCCACCCTCCTCTTCTCATCTATTTTATGCAACAACTCCAAAACTTTTTGGCTGACAAAAACCAAGTAGAGACCTAGTACTTCTCATGGGAAATAAGATTAAAATCTGATTAAATCAAGTAATTAGATTACTTGATCAAATAGGATTCTATGTATAGCGCTGGGTCTATTTAAAGGACCCTGTGCCCTTGGGTTTGCAACTTTGATCTCCCATGCCCCAAGGATGCTGCCCAATTTCATCTCCATGCTGATCCTCTCTCTTCTCCATGCCCAAGAGTTTGGCATGAGTTCCAGCGAAAGATCTAGGTGTTTTGGCACAAAGATCACGAAGAAAGATTAGTTGTTCGTGAGACAAATGCATGACCTTCAGAGATTGATTTGAAGGATCAACCAGAAGACTATAGATCTAATTTTTTGAGATTAGATCTAGTCAGAGAGAACATCTAGATCTAGCTTGAGTAGACTCTAATGGAGGCTAGGAACGTGCGTGGTTAGATCCAGAACCTCGAGAATTGACAAATCATCGACAGGGTAACTGTTACCTTGAGTAGGTAATAGATCTTATTTTGTATTTTCATTCCAATTTTTATTTTTAACATCAGATCATTAAGATCAAATTCAAAAACTCTCAGATCTAACCAAAAACTTATAGAAAAAATTTAGAATTTTTTACTATAGATCAGATCAGATCAAATCGATCCTAAGGTGGAAAAATAGTTTTTTTTCCTTCATCTAGTACCAGAGCTAGGGTTGCAGTTCTTTAGATCAAATTTTGATCTAATTTCTACTTTATTTTTGATCTGATATTAATAATTTTAGATATCACATCAGATATGATCAGATCTAAAATCGATAGATTAATTAGAAACTTCATATATATGCTGATATATGATAATGTATGAGATGCATGATTAGACTAGGTTTTAGAATTGCTTTGTGTAGTCTAGAATAAATTTCTCTTTGATGTGATCAATTAGATTTTTGTTAGATCTTTTATTTTTAGATATTATAGGAATTATAATCATATTTGAAAATAAAAAATTAAAATTAAAATTAATACATGAGATGTATTTGATGCATGTCTAGACTAGCTATATTGAATTATTTTATGTATTATCTAGAATAAAATTTTATATGATATGATTATTTAAAATTTTATTTGTTAGATGTTATATATAATATATCAGATCTGAAAAAATGCATGTGTTGATTAAATTTTAATACATGAGATGTATACAAAGCATGCATAGTTAGATCTATAATTTTATATGCGATATATGTTGTAGATGTAATTATTTTGTAGTGTAATTGTTAATTTTTGATTAAGACATTTTTCTTGGTCGTCCGGTCATAAGAGTAAGAAGAATTTAAAGACCCTCTCTTTCCATTCAATGGGGTACTCTTATGGCATGTAGGGATGCTGCGTGTCTGTTCTTAATTAAAAATCAAAACTTACTTTTCAGCAAAATTGTAGATCCTGAAACCCTATGATTTTTTATATATGTTTTGTTTATGAACCCATACTTAATTAAGAATTAAGATTATAAAACCAGTTAGATCTAAAAATTATAAACTTTTAGATCTAGGACACCTTCATAAAATTGGGTTTGGATATGGGTAGCTCAGTTAGGTCTAGCAGTTGATCAAATTGAATCAAGAGTTGGTTAGGTGGGATAAGGAGTGCTTAAATTGACCAGCTCAATGAGATTAAGTTTGGGTCAAGGTCGATTCACAGTCACATGTGGTTAACCAAGTCAAGACCTAATTTGACTCTATGGTTCGAGCATAGATTGTAGGCTCATCTGATTAGTTCTGGTTTGATAAATCGGTGTCTAAGGTAAGTTTGGCAAGTATGACCAGTGGTCTTTAATTGTAAGCTTCTCGACCTGAATAAATTCATGGTGAGTTAATGGCATATTCATCCCATTGATCTCATTTACCTGGCTAATTAGGTCGACCCAGTTCTGATTAGAGGTGGCTAACGATTCGAGCTAACCCATGCCACTAGGTTAGTGATAATTGTTATGACTAAATCAAGTCAACTTTAAGAGACCTAATTCAAAACTTTCTAAGAAAATATTAAGTCATCTTCTATCATTGTAGATGTGTGGGCTCTTTTCGTGGTTGATTATTTTTGACTGGTTACAATGGCTCAGTTGCACTGAAAAGATGCAACCATGTCTATTAGGCATTGGATTCTATGGGTTGGAGGATCGGCTAGGCTCAATATTCTAAATATGTTAAGGCATCCAATCAAAAATCTAATTCATGCAAATGGTGGGTCTGACTTAACTAAGAAATGAAGCAATATTTTCGGCACGGTGAGCTTCATGAATTAGAGATCAGGTTTGGGTGCACTATGATTAGAGAATCATTAGACAAGAGATGTCCACCCATCGGGATGACCCATCATGAATAACTATTACATAAGGTGGTGAGCCAGTCGACGGGATTGCACCACTTACTAAAAAATAATGATCGTAGAGATTTTTGCATCTCTACTAAGGAATTATAGAGATCCGAGAAAATAGTGGAAGCCAAAATTTATTTAAAAATGAAACTCCTAAATAAATTGATTAAGTGTAATTACAATGCCTAATTAGAAACTTTGACTCTTTATAGAAAAAATGTCTACATCGAAACCACTAGCCAGAATCCTAGACACCCATAGACTGGTAGGATCCAATTATAAGGATTGGCTCTAAAACATCAAAATTATTTTAGATTCTAAAAAGCCGACTCATGTATTGGACGAGGATCCTCCCACCTTATCAGTACATTCATTTGCTAATCCGAGAGCATCTCTAGAAAAATGGATGGACGAAGATAATAAAGCTAGGTACCACATGTTGGGCTCGATTTCTGATGAGCTTCAACGCCAACATGAGAACATCGAGACTGCTCGCTAAATATTCGCTCACCTACAAGAGTTGTTTGGTGAAGAGAGTAGCGCAGCCAAGTATCAAGTCACAAGAAGACTTTTTAAGGCTCAAATGCATGATGGATAGTCGGTCCAAGATTATTATTTGATGATGATTAAGGATCTAGAAGAGCTTGAGAAGCTCGGTGTTAAGTTGGACAGGGACCTGCAAATTGATGTGAACTTGCAGTCCTTGATTGATGCATACGGGCAGTTCATCATGAACTTTCATATGCATAAATTGTAATGTACCTTAGTTGAATTAATGAACATGCTGGTCACTACTGAGCTTTCGCTAAAAGGTTTGAAGGGCTTAGTGCTTGCTATGGAGTTGACTTCCTCGAAAAGAAAGTCTTTTGAAAAGAAGAAGTTTGCAAAGAAGCAAAAGATAGAAGGTAGAAAGAAAAAGAAGAAGGAAAAATTGAAGAAGAATGCCATCGACAAAGAAAAATATTTCTATTGCAACATCATGGCCATTGGAAGCGAAACTACCCTTTATACCTTGCTAGCCTGAAGATCAAGAAAGAGGCAGGTCCTTCTAGAGGTATGCTCATAATTAAATCTAACCTAATAGTTTCTTCTGCATCCAGTTGGGTGCTTGACTCTGGTTCAAGTGCTCACTTGTGCACTTTCATATAGGATCTCGAGGAGAGCACAAGGCTGAGGGATGGTGAGATGATCCTACACATTGAAAATGGAGTAAGAGTTGCTACTATGGCAATGAAAATCTATCCTCTTCGACTATCATCTAGTTTAGATTTAGTACCTAGGAACTATTATTTTGTGCTTGCAGCAAGCAAAAATTTGATTTTTGTTGCTTATTTAGCATAGAAAGATTATGTAATTAGCTTTCTTAAGAACCATTTTACTATTCTTTTTGAAAGAAATAAAATTACAAGTGATTTCTTAATTAATAGTCTCTATCAATTGCATGTTGATGTATCCATATTAAATATCGAGCAAAACATGAATGCCATGGGAACAAAATGACCTAGGGATAGTGTAAACAAAAGGTATCTATGGCACCTTAAGCTAGGTCATGTATCTAAAGATAGGATTAACAAATTGGAGAAATCCAAACTGATGGGTCCATTAGCTTTCGAGTTATATCTGATTTGTGAATCATGCCTTTAAGGAAAAATGACCAAGCTTTCTTTTATAGCATATGGGGAAAGAGCCACAGACCTACTTGCCCTAGTACATACTGATGTGTGCGGTCCATTTAATGTGCAGGCTAGAGGCAACTACGTCTACTTCATTACCTTTATCGATGATCTATCTTGGTATGGATATGTATACTTAATGAGACATAAGTCTAAAGCCTTTGAAAAGTTCAACAAATTTAGACATGAAGTAGAAAAGCAAACTGAAAAATTTATTAAGATTTTTTGATCGGATCGAGGAGGCGAATACCTTAATCATGAATTTCTAGACTATCTTAAGAAAAATGGCATAGACTCACATTAGACTCCACTTGAAATACCTCAACTCAATTGGGTTTCAGAATGAAGAAATCAGATCCTATTGAATATGGTCCGATCCATGATGAGTTTCACGTACCTCCTTGATTTTATTTTGAAAACATAGTATAGTGATAGCAATATACTTACTAAATAGGGTTTCTTCTAAAATTATTCCTACCACACCATATGAGATATGGCATGGTATGAAACCAAGTCTGAGTCATCTCAAAATTTGAGATTGTCTGGCCCATATTAAGAAATAGCAGGCGGACAAATTAGAGTCTAGGTCCTTTAGAGCTTAATTCATTGGATATCCTACAAAATCATTAGGATATTATTTCTATATTTTGGAAGGCCATAATGTGATTATGAGTCAGCATTCCATCTTTCTTGAAAAATAATTTATTCAAGATGGTGGCATTGAAAAATAGATTAGGCTCAAGGAGAAGGTCTCCAATGAGCAATGAGCTAAGGAACCTAAGGAATCAAATCAGTTAAAGCCAGTCTAAATACAACCTCCTCCATCTCGTAGATTAGGTAGAATTTTTCATCCGCTTGAGAGGTACTTAGGTACCATTTTAGAGGATATAGAGAAAATATTCCTCACAAGAAATAGGGTTCATGGTGATGATCCAAAGATCTATGATGAGGTGATATCAGATATCGACTTCGAAAAATGGTTAGAAGTAATGTGGTCAGAAATTGACTCTATGCACTCGAACAAAGTCTGAACCTTGGTAGATCCACCAGTAGGTATTATACCTATTAAGTATAAATGAATCTTCAAGAGATAGATAGGTATAGATGAAAATGTAGAGACATTTAAAGATAGAAAGATAGGTACCTATTAGGTGTAAAGATATGTACAGTCAGCACAAAGGCATTGACTATTAGGAGACCTTTTTGCCAATAGCCATGCTAAAATCCATCGGCACACTACTTGTTGTTGTAGCCTATTTCAACTATGAAATATGATAGATGGACGTGAAAATGGCATTCTTAAATCGATATCTTGAGGAAGATATCTATATAGAATAGCCGCTTGGTTTTACATCCAGTAGTAGTTATCATAAGGTCTACAAGCTGTAAAGATCCATATATGGACTTAAGCAAGCATCTTATAGTTGGAATGCTCATTTTAATACTATGATCAAATTATTTGGTTTCATCAAAAATGAGGAGGAGGCATGTGTATTCAAAAGGGCTAGTGGTAGCGTAGTTATTTTCCTCATACTATACATGGAAGACATCCTCCTGATTGAAAATGATATTCCCATATGACATCCATCAAAATGTGGTTGTCGAAAGAGTTCTCTATGAAAGTTCTAGGAGAAGCATTTTTTATATTTGGAATAATGGTTTATAGGGATAGATCGAATAGGATACTGGGTCTATCACAGAAGATATACATAAAGGAGATGCTGAAAAGATTCGGCATGAAAAACTCCAAGAAGGGATTGGTGCCCTTCAGACATGGCATTCATCTCTTCAAGAAGATGTGTCCCAACACACTTAAAGAGATTGAATGCATGAGCAACCCTTATGCTTCAGCAATAGGGAGCTTAATGTATGCCATGTTGTGTACATGACCTGATATTATGTTTGTTGTGAGTATCATGAGCAGATATCAATTGAATCCAAGCAAAGAGCACTAGACTTATATAAAATATATCCTCAAATATTTGAGAAGAACTAAGGATGTATTTGTTAGATATATGTGCCCTAGAAGCCAGAATTGGCTGACACTTGTAATACACTTCTAGGGGCAAAATTATAATTGACTATAATTAATAAAATGGGTTATTTTCTATCACACCTGTGTATTTAGTGTCTGTGATACATCCTTTGAGTTAATGGTAATGATAATTCATATTTTCAAGAGTTGAAAATTTAAGACATGAATAATCATTATTAACTTATAAACAGCTCCCGACCATAGGATCATCACGAGGATGGTGATTGATCCGGAAGGTTGGTGTACGATCGCTTCTCTTTAGTAGATGAGTCTTGAGTCTACGGTGTGGAGACACCGGAGCGAGAGTACAGGTACTCGTTAGAGAACGAGGGCACTGAGAGTGACCACCTCGAGTAGTCATTAGGAAGTCTACCTTCTCGTCAATGACTGACTCGATGCTGCAGTAGTGTGTCTGGTTCTTTGACCTGAGATGCATCGGCAGTTCACCTTGAGGGTGTTATAGTTTGACTACACCATTACTCGGTCTCCTAGCCATATGGAACCTTGAGGTGTATGTTGGCTATAGCATGTTCATTGTAGGAACTGGATTGCATCAAGATGGGATCTATCTACCTCGGTGGTAGAGGAGCAGCCCTATGATAATCATGAGAATCAAGTCCTGAAGCCCATGGCCATGGCAGAGTGAAATAATAGAAAGAGTTTCTATTTAGGTTTTCATATTGGACTCGAATCGAATGATTATATCATATGACAGAGACTAGGGTTTGACGAGTTTACCTTAACCCTAATCTGATCGGGGCTCAAGATAGAAGAACTTAATCACACAGGTAGCTGCACCAAGAGGTTCACATTCAGCTCTGATGGGTTGCCACCATATACTGCTAGGTGTCACTGGTGGATTTTGGGAGCAATTAGAATGATTTAGATGATCGATCATTCTAGCTGTTCGAATCAGAAGAGTTCTGATCCATCGAAAGGAGTTTCGATGATGTCTATGATAGAGATCATGACATATCCAATTACCATACAGAACTGAACCTAACTGGGTCACACAAACAAGGGTTTGAATCTGGTGATCATCAATTGAACTGATCTAGTTCAATTGATCTGAATGAGATTCAATTAGGTTCAAGGAAATCATGCTAGCACTCGATTGAACCTAACGTTCTTCTTTTACTATCACAAATAAGTTGTCCTGACTGAGCCAAAGAAGTTTGTGCTCAATCAGAGGCCTTCATATGGTCTGAATGGAGGTTGTCCAAGTCAGAATAGGTTGTCTTATTTGTAAAACATTACCTGCCATTTTTGGTCACCTGCCATTTCTTGTTCTTTGACTTTGGTCAAAAGTCTACCTTTGACTGGTCAAACGTTGACCATTGACCCTTTGACTTTTGACCACATGTCATGCACCTATTGGAGAGATGGTGGGGGCCTGTCCCCCTGCCAGAACCTGGCACGGAGAAGGGCGCACGCCAAGGGTGGCGTGAGCCCAAGTAGGAGGCGCCTAGGAGTCCTTGTTGGACAAGGACTCCACCTCCCTTTTGGATTCCAATCAAAGTTCTACTAAGAATCCAATTTGACTGGTCTTAGGCGCCCTCTAAGGAGGAATCCAGGGGTCTCTATTTCAACCAATCAGATTTAGATCTGATTTCACAAAGGGTTGTGATTGGTTGAGAGGAAGAGGAGTTGGATCACAAGAGGTCTATAAATAAGACCCTGCGCCCAACCCTAATTCTAATGAAATTAGACACGCCCCAAGGCTGCCTCTCCCCTCCTTCTCCATGCCATAGTCTCTTCTCCCCTTTCTCTCCACGTCCAAAAGAGTTTTGGACTTAGGTTGGTGCGATTCAGATCAAGGAAAGGCGATCAAAAGCAAGAAGGCTGCGCTGCTGCAAAAGGACGACTGCAGATCTTCAAAAGAGTTTTGAAGATCCTCCAGATCAGATCCAGATCTGATTTTTGGAGGTGTGATAGAGAAGAAGAGGATCTCCAGATCCAACCCGAGTGGATACCGGTAGAGGCCAGGCGCTTGCATGGCTAAGATCCAGAACCTTCCGCTGCAATCAGGATCATCTATAGGGTAATAGGATTACCCAAATCAGGTAAATTAAATTTGATTTAATTTATCTTGTTTTATTTTATTTATTAAAATAATAAGAATTAAATCTAAAACATATCAAGATCTGATTGAGATCAAGAAAAAATTTTTGAAATATATCTCTTGATCTAATCAGATCTGGACGAACCTGGACCAGAAAATCAGGATTTCCCTTCAACTGGTATCAGAGCCATGGTTCTAAATTGTTTAGATCTAATTTTAATTTTATTTTAATTAGAAAATAAAGTAATTTTAGATGTCACATGAGATGTGATCAGATCTAAAATCAAAAAAATTAAAATTAAATGATTTGGATCTAAGAACATGAAGATATGCATGACTAGTTCTAGAATAGAATAGTTCTATAGAATAGTTTTGCATGTCTTTGATTTAATCTGATTAAATCATATTTTAGATCTTCTTATTTACTGTTTTCTGATATTATAAGTGTTATAATAACATCTGATAAACAGAAAATAAAAATTATTTAATTTTAAATATCATATGAGATATGATTGATGCATGTCTAGACTAGTTGTAGAATAGTTCTACATAATTGTCTAGATTAGAATTTATTTTGATTAGATCAATTTAAATCTAATTTTTCAGATTATTATGAGATAATTTAGATCTGAAAACATGCATGATTTGATACATGAGATGTATGCAAAATATGCCTTGATTAGATCTAAATTTGTATATGAGATATATGATATAGATCTATAACTGTTTTGTAGATTTACATGTTCCTGATTAAGGCGTTCCTCTTGGCCGTCCGGTCATAAGAATGAAGAAGGGTTTAAAGGCCCTCTCTTTCCATTCGATGGGGTGTTCTTATGACGTGTAGGGGTGCTGCGTGTTCATCCTTAATCAGAAACCCAAAACTTACTTTCTGCAAAACCCTAGATCCTGAAACCCTAGGATTTATTGTGCATATTTTGTTTATGAACCCAACTTAATTAAGAATTAAGTTTATGGAATATTAATTAGGTCTAAAATTGAGAATTTCAGATCTAAGACATATTCATAATACTGGGTTCGGGCTTGGGTAGCTCAATTAGGTCTAAGCGGTTGATCAAACCGAATCAAGAGTTGGTTAGATGGGATCAACAATGCTTAAATTGACCAGCCTAATAGGATTAAGTCTGGGTCAAGATCGAGTCACGATCAAGCAAGACCTAGTTAGGCTCAGAGGTTAGAGTCTGGATTGTAGGCTAACCTAATTGGTTCTGACTCAATAATTTGGTGTCTAAGGTAAGTTTGGCACAGATGACCGACTGATTTTTAATTGGAAGCTACTCGAACCTGAATGCGTTCTTGTGCGAGTTAACGGCATATTCCTTCCACCGGTCTCACTTACCTGGCCATATCTGTTGACACAGTTCTGATCTAAGGTGGTCAATAATCCGAGCTGACCCATGCCACTAGGTTAGTCATAATTGTTATGACTAAGCCAAGTCTAGTTTAATGAGACCTGAATCAATTCTCCCTAAGAAAAGATTAAGTCTGAGGTCTTCCACCATTGTAGACGTGCGGGCCCTTCCCGAGGTTGATTGTTCTCGGCTGGATACAGTGGCTCAGTTGCACCGGGAAGACGCAACCATGTCTATTAGGCATTGGATGCTATGGGCTGGAGGATGAGTTGGGCTCAATATTTTGGATACGGTGAGAGACCCAATTAGGAACCCAGTCTATGCAAATGGTGGGTCTGACTTAACTAAGGAGTGGATCAATATTCCGAATACGGTGAGATTCATGAATTAGAGATCAAGTTTGGGTGCACCATGATTAGAGAATCATTGAACAAGAGTTGTTCACTCATTGGCTAACCCATCACCAATAACTGTTAGGTGAGGTGATGAGTCAGTTGGTGAGACCGCACCACCCACTAGAAATCATCAATCGCGGAGATTTTCGCATCTCTACAGAGGGAGTGTAGGGATCCGAGAAAATAGTGGGAGCTAATTTGTTTAAAAAAAAAAATAAAATCCCTAAACAAATTGGTCAAGTCAAAATTACAGTATCTAACTAGAATCTTTGACTCTCTACAGGAAAATGTCTGCGTCCAACCCACTGGCATGTATCCTAGACACACATAGACTGACTGGACCCAATTATAAAGATTGGCTCAGGAACTACAAAATTGTTTTGGGTTCAGAGAAGTTAACACATGTTTTGGACCAGGACCCTCCCACCTTACCAGCTCGTCCATCCACTGAACAGAGAGCGTCTCTGGAAAAATGGATTGACGAAGACAATAAGGCCAGATACTACATGTTGGGCTCGATGTCTGATGAGCTCCAGCGCCAACATGAAGATATCGGACTGCTCGCCAAATGTTGGCTCACCTGTAGGAGATGTTTGGTGAACAGAGTCGCGCAGCCAAATATCAAGTCACGAAACGACTTTTTAAGGCTAAGATGCGTGATGGGCAGTCAGTCCAAGATCACTGTCTGACAATGATCAAGGACATGGAAGAGCTTGAGAAGCTCGGTGTGAAGTTAGACTTGGATCTGCAGAACGATATTATTCTGCAATCCTTGACTGATGCATATGGGCAATTCATCATGAATTACCACATGCATAAACTTCAAAATTCCTTGGCCGAGTTGATGAATATGCTGGTTACCGCTGAGCTTTCTATGAAAGGTTCTAAAGGCTCAGTTCTTGCTATGGAACGGACTTCTTCCAAAAGAAAGTCTTATGGAAAGAAAAAGAAGTCTGTGAAAAAGCAAAAGGTGGAAGGATCAAAGAAGAAGAAGGCAAAATCGAAGAAGAAGGTCGATGGCAAAGGAAAGTGTTTCCATTGCAACAGCGACGGCCATTGGAAGCGGAACTGCCCTACTTACCTGGCCACCCTGAAGAACAAGAAGGAAGGTCCTTCTGGAGGTATGCTCGTTATTGAGTCTAACCTTACGGTTTCTTCTGCATCCAGTTGGGTGCTTGACTCTGGTTCTAGTGCTCATCTGTGCACTTCTATGCAGGGTCTTGAGGATAGCAGGAGGCTGAGGGATGGAGACATGATCCTACGCATCGGTAATGGAGCAAGAGTTGCTGCAGTAGCCGTGGGAACATACCCTCTATGATTACCATCTGGTTTAGACTTAGTTTTAAAAGACTGTTATTATGTGCCTGCAGCTAGCAGGAATTTGATTTCTGTTTCATGCTTAGCACAAGAAGGTTATGTGATCACCTTCTTTAAGGACCATTGTAACATTCTTTATGAAAGAAATAAAATTGCAAATGGTTTCCTTGTTAATGGTCTTTATCAGTTACATATTGATGTACCTGTTTTAACTATCGAGCAAAATGTGAATGCCAAACGACCTAGGGATAGTCCAAACGACAGATATCTATGGCACCTGAGATTAGGTCATATAGCAGAAGATAGGATTAACAAATTGGAGAAAAATGGGCTATTGAGTCCATTGACTTTTGAGTCATATCCAACTTGTGAATCTTGTCTTCAAGGCAAAATGACTAAACTCCCTTTTGTTGGACATGGGGAGAGGGCCACAGATCTCCTTGCCCTAGTACATACTGATGTGTGCGGCCCATTCGATGTGCCGGCTAGAGGCAATTTTGTCTACTTCATTACCTTTACCGATGATCTGTCTAGGTATGGGTATGTGTATCTTATGAGACATAAGTCTGAAGCTTTTGAAAAGTTCAAAGAATTCAGACATGAAGTAGAAAAACAAATTGGAAAACCCATTAAGGTTCTTCGATCAGATCGAGGAGGTGAATACCTTAGCCGGGAATTCCTAGACTATCTTAAGGAAAATGGCATAGTCTCTCAATGGACTCCACCAGGAACACCTCAACTCAACGGGGTTTCAGAACGGAGAAATCGGACTCTATTGGATATGGTTCGATCCATGATGAGCTTCACAGACCTCCCTGATTTCCTTTGGGGACACTCATTGTTAACTTCAATCTATTTACTGAATAGGGTTCCCTCTAAAACCGTTCCTACCACACCGTATGAGATATGGCACGGTAAGAAACCAAGTCTGAGTCATCTCAGAATTTGGGGTTGTCCGGCTCATGTCAAAAGACAACAAGCGGACAAGTTAGAGTTTAGGTCCTTTAGAGCTCGATTCATAGGATATCCTAAAGAGTCATTAGGATACTATTTCTACATTCCAGAAGACCACAATGTGATTGTGAGTCGACATGCCATATTTTTTCTTGAAAAATAGTTTATTCAAGATAGTGGCATTGGAAAGCAGATTAAGCTTGATGAGAAAGTCTCACAAGTGGAAAGAGCTAAGGACCAAGTGGAACCAAATCAGGTTGAGCCAATAAGAACACTACCTCCTCCACCTCGTAGATCGGAAAGAGTTTCCCATCCCCCTGAAAGATACTTAGGTATTATTTCAGAGGATGTAGAGGAAATGTTCCTCGTAGGTAATGGTGCTCATGGAGATGATCCCAAAACCTACAACGAGGCGATATCAGATATCGACTCCGAGAAATGGCTTGAGGCAATGAAGTCAGAGATCGACTCGATGCACTCAAACCAAGTCTGGACCTTGGTAGATCCACCAGAAGGTATAGTACCTATTGGGTGTAAATGGATCTTCAAGAGAAAGATTGGTGCAGATGGGAATGTGGAGACATTCAAGGCTAGACTGGTGGCAAAAGGTTATAGTCAACGTGAAGGCATTGACTATCAGGATACCTTTTCTCCGGTAGCTATGCTAAAATCCATCCGCACATTGCTTGCCATTGCAGCCTATTTCGATTATGAAATATGGCAAATGGATGTGAAAACGGCATTCCTAAATGGATATCTTGAGGAAGATATCTATATGGAACAGCCGCTAGGTTTCACATCCAGTGATACTGATCACAAGGTTTGCAAGCTGCAAAGGTCCATATATGGACTTAAGCAAGCATCTCGGAGCTGGAACACTCGTTTCAATGATGTGATCAAAAAGTTTGGTTTCATCAAAAATGAAGAGGAACCATGTGTTTTCAAAAGGGTCAGTGGGAGCGCTGTTGTCTTCCTCGTATTGTACGTGGATGACATCCTCCTTATTGGGAATGATATTCCCATGTTGACATCAGTCAAGATGTGGTTATCTAAGGAATTCTCCATGAAAGACCTAGGTGAAGCATCCTTTATTCTAGGAATTAAGGTCTATAGGGATAGACCGAATAGGATGCTAGGACTTTCACAGAAGATGTACATAGAGAAGTACTAAAGAGGTTTAGTATGGAAAACTCTAAGAGGGGATTAATACCCTTCAGACATGGTATTCATCTTTCCAAGAAGATGTGCCCCAGCACACCTGAGGAAATAGAACGCATGAGCAAGATCCCTTATGCTTCTGCAATAGGGAGCCTCATGTATGCCATGCTATGTACACGACCTGATATAGCCCATGCTGTGAGTGTCACAAGCAGATATCAGTCAAATCCAGGTGAAGAACACTGGACTTCTGTGAAATGTATCCTTAAGTACTTGAGAAGAACTAAGGATATGATGTTGGTCTTTGGTAACGGAGAACTCCAAGTCCAAGGATACACAGACTCGGACTTCATGTCTGATATAGATGATCGAAAGTCGACATCTGGAAGTCTGTTTGTGTGCAATGGTGGAGCTGTCAGCTGGAAGAGTTCCAAGCAAACTGTGATAGCAGATTCCACCATGGAAGCAGAATATATAGCTGCATCAGAGGCTGCAAAGGAAGCATTCTGGTACAAGAAGTTTGCTGCAGAAATTGGAGTAATGCCATCAGATGCCATTCCTCTTTACTGCGACAACAATGGCGCCATAGCCCTTGCTAAGGAGCCGAGGTCTCACCAGAAGTCCAAGCACATTGAGCGGCGATATCATCTCATCCGCGATTACCTTGAGAAAGGTTACGTTGAGGTCAAGAGAGTCAACTCCACAGATAATGTGGCAGACCCACTTACAAAGCCGTTGGGCCAGCAGAAGATCGAAGCCCACCTTGAGAAGATGGGACTTAGACTTGTAGCCAATTGGCTTTAGGACAAGTGGGAGATTGTTAGATATATGTGCCCTAGAAGCCAGAATTGGCTGACACTTGTAATACACTTCTAGGGGCAAAAATTGTAATTTTGACTATAATTAATAAAATGGGTTATTTTCTATCACACCTGTGTATTTAGTGTCTGTGATACATCCTTTGAGTTAATGGTAATGATAATTCATATTTTCAAGAGTTGAAAATTTAAGACATGAATAATCATTATTAACTCATAAACAGCTCCCGACCATAGGATCATCACGAGGATGGTGATTGATCCGGAAGGTTGGTGTACGAATCGCTTCTCTTTAGTAGATGAGTCTTGAGTCTACGGTGTGGAGACACCGGAAGCGAGAGTACAGGTACTCGTTAGAGAACGAGGGCACTGAGCGTGACCACCTCGAGTAGTCATTAGGGAAGTCTACCTTCTCGTCAATGACTGACTCGATGCTGCAGTAGTGTGTCTGGTTCTTTGACCTGAGATGCATCGGCAGTTCACCTTGAGGGTGTTATAGTTTGACTACACCATTACTCGGTCTCCTAGCCATATGGAACCCTGAGGTGTATGTTGGCTATAGCATGTTCATTGTAGGAACTGGATTGCATCAAGATGGGATCTATCTACCTCGGTGGTAGAGGAGCAGCCCTATGATATCATGAGAATCAAGTCCTGAAGCCCATGGCCATGGCAGAGTGAAATAATAGAAAGAGTTTCTATTTAGATTTTCACATTGGACTCGAATCGAATGATTACATCATATGACAGAGACTAGGGTTTGACGAGTTCACCTTAACCCTAATCTGATCGGGGCTCAAGATAGAAGAACTTAATCACATAGGTAGCTGCACCAAGAGGTTCACATTCAGCTCTGATGGGTTGCCACCATATACTGCTAGGTGTCACTGGTGGATTTTGGGAGCAATTAGAATGATTTAGATGATCGATCATTCTAGCTGTTCGAATCAGAAGAGTTCTGATCCATCGAAAGGAGTTTCGATGATGTCGATGATAGAGATTATGACATATCCCATTACCATACAGAACTGAACCTAACTGGGTCACACAAACAAGGGTTTGAATCTGGTGATCATCAATTGAACTGATCTAGTTCAATTGATCTGAATGAGATTCAATTAGGTTCAAGGAAATCATGCTAGCACTCGATTGAACCTAACGTTCTTCTTTTACTATCATAAATAAGTTGTCTTGACTGAGCCAAAGGAGTTTGTGCTCAATCAGAGGCCTTCATATGGTCTGACTGGAGGTTGTCCAAGTCAGAATAGGTTGTCTTATTTGTAAGACATTACCTGCCATTTTTGGTCACCTGCCATTTCTTGTTCTTTGACTTTGGTCAAAAGTCTACCTTTGACTGGTCAAACATTGACCATTGACCCTTTGACTTTTGACCACATGTCATGCACCTATTGGAGAGCTGGTGGGGGCCTGTCCCCCTGCCAGAACCTGGCAAGGAGAAGGGCGCACGCCAAGGGTGGCGTGAGCCCAAGTAGGAGGCGCCTAGGAGTCCTTGTTGGACAAGGACTCCACCTCCCTTTTGGATTCCAATCAGAGTTCTACTAAGAATCCAGTTTGACTGGTCTTAGGCATCCTCTAAGGAGGAATCCAGGGGTCTCTATTCCAACCAATCAGATTTAGATCTGATTTCACAAAGGGTTGTGATTGGTTGAGAGGAAGAGGAGTTGGATCACAAGAGGTCTATAAATAAGACCCTACGCCCAACCCTAATTCTAATGAAATTAGACATGCCCCAAGGCTGCCTCTCCCCTCCTTCTCCATGCCATAGTCTCTTCTCCCCTTGCTCTCCACGTCCAAAAGAGTTTTGGACTTAGGTTGGTGCGATTCAGATCAAGGAAAGGCGATCAAAATCAAGAAGGCTGCGCTGCTGCAAAAGGACGACTGCAGATCTTCAAAAGAGTTTTGAAGATCCTCCAGATCAGATCCAGATCTAATTTTTGGAGGTGTGATAGAGAAGAAGAGGATCTCCAGATCCAACCCGAGTGGATATCGGTAGAGGCCAGGCGCTTGCATGGCTAAGATCCAGAACCTTCCGCTGCAATCAGGATCATCTATAGGGTAATAGGATTACCCAAATCAGGTAAATTAAATTTGATTTAATTTATCTTATTTTATTTTATTTATTAAAATAATAAGAATCAGATCTATAACATATCAAGATCTGATTGAGATCAAGAGAAAATTTTTGAAATATATCTCTTGATCTAATCAGATCTGGACGAACCTGGACCGGGAAATCAGGATTTCCCTTCAGTATTTCTAGTGCTTGGTAATGGAGAACTCCAGGTCTAGGGGTATACAGACTCAGACTTTATGTCTGATATAGATAATCGAAAGTCAACATTTGGAAGTCTATTTTATTAAAAAGTATGTCCTAAAGTCAATCATCTAAGTCATAGATGATTGGAATTAGTATATGAATTATCTAATAATAATGGTTGTTTGGCTGGTTCATCATCAAAGTTTTATCTTTCTTAAATAAACTCCTAAATTATGATGAAGTTCTTAGAACCACAATCAATCAATAAAGAAGAATTTATCAGATGGTTCCTAAACTATTGATGATCAAATGATAAGTTATTAATAAGGACGATAACTTATTGAGTGTAGATCGCTGTATGCCATATGCATTGGTTGTCCTCATAACCAAGTGGTGTGGAGACACTAGTATGGCATCCAGGTGAGATGTTTGAGAACATATACAATGAACATAATCAATTTAGCACTCTATTGTCAAGAATAGCTAGTTAAGGCCAATGGATATAAGTGTCCCTCTGATCTGAGATCACCATGGTGACTTGCAAGCAACTCACTATGCTTTGCTGCTAGGCTGTCTATATTTCTAATATAGGTTCAAAAAATTTTTAGGTACAGTCAAGTACTTGTGAAGGCGATGTGAGAGTCAAGATGGGATTGACTACTCCTGATTAGCTTCAGAAATAGAATGTCTCATTGTGTTTCAATTTAGCAAAACCAAAGCCTGGGTAATCCTCATGAGGAGTCATGAGATTTGCAAAATTTTGAGACATAATAAAGATGACTTGTATGTGTGATTGATAGTATATTCAAAGTCATCTAGAGCATTATTGGTTAAAGGGATGAATTATATGGTAACCATTGGCCAGGGTTCTATGAATGTTGCTTTGCATACATTTGACCTATCCGGACGTTGGAAACCATTGCTAGATGGTTACTTCGATTGGCATTGAAATTAGTTCCTATGCTACTGACTTAGATTTGAACCTATAGGATCAAACACATTAGAGGTTATAACTTAATCAGATGGTTAATCGAGATTGAGAATCGTTTTAAGGTCAAACATTCAAAGCGATTGATGTTTGACCTAATGCAAGTATTGTAGGAGGATCAATTAGCAATTGGATTGCTAATTGGCTCAATTTGATTGAGTAATCTAGCTGAGATCAAGTCTAATCGAATTAGATTAAATTAGAATTGGTTTAGACTTAATTAGATTAAGTTTAATTAGTTTATTGGATAGGCCAATTGCAAGGAAAAAATACTTTCTAGTTGGACTAGGAGATGAGTGCACCTAATTTTTAATTAAATTAGAATTTAAATCAGATTTAAATATAATTTAAACCTAATTTAATTAGATTCCTAGTTGGACTAGAATCACCCATAATTAGGCTTGCACTAATCCTATTTTAATTAGGTTTAAAATTAGCTTGACCTAGTCAAAATAGAAGAGTCCTAGTAGACTAGGACTCTTCCTTCCTTGTGCCAATGATCTCCACACCCACTAATTAATTCCAAAATTTTTTTACAAGATTTTCCATGCTTAAGATAGCTTCTCCATGCCCCATATCTTGGGATATTTGGGATCAAATTTGACTTGGTCAAATTTGAAAGTTAGTTTGAATGGGTCAAACTAAATTAGAGTTTTAATTTGTTAAAACTTTCTTCCTCTCTCTATGGAAATAATCCCACACCCATGCTTATTTTTGTTGCCCTTTTTCTTCTCTCTTTTGTGTGAGGAATAGTGAAATCTCACACCAATTTTTTAGGGGGGGCTGTCCAAGAGTTGGACACCCCCCAAATTCCTCCTTTATGTTCTTTTTTGACTAGGTTTGACCTAGTCTTCCATAGGTTGTTAGGGTATGCCTCCTTCTAAGTTTTAGGCATAAAAAAATTCTCATATTCCATGGTGAAAAGGCAGAAGAAAAGAAGGGAGGGAGTGGAGGTTTGAGGCACCTACTTCCTTGGAGAAAAAGGTTTCATTAGGACATGAAAATTTCATGTCCTGATGAAGGCAAAGGTAAGAGAATATTGTTTTCTCTTGTAATTTTCTTCCATATTATTTTGTTCTCTTTTTTATAAGACTTTTATATGATAAAAATCTGAGAGAGAGAGATAGGAAGAGGGAGTGGGAAGGATGCTCTAATGAGTTGGGGCATGGTGATCTTTTTGGATATGATTTGATCATGTCCTATTGGGAGGAAAGTGAAGAGAAGATAGTCTTCTCTTAGGATTCTTTTGAGAATCCTTTCTTCTTAATCTATGTATGATTTTTCTATAAGAAAAATTAGAGAGAAAGAGATCTAGAAGTGTGAAAATTTTCTAGAGGAGAAGGTCTCCTCTTGTCTGGGTATGAAGATTCGTTTAGGACATCAATGGTTGATGTCCTGAAAAGAGATGATATGTCTTCTCTTAGGATCTTTCTTAACTATTTAATTTTTGATTATTGGAAGATTCAAAGGATGGATTTCTCATTTATTCCTCCACTTATTCTTCATCTCTTGGAGTGTCCAAGAGATCCGAAGAATAAATTTTAAATTAACCATTAGGAGGGATCTATAAGATGCTAGCACTTTATGCGGATCTTCATTCGACGAATCTCCGATTTTTTTACAGCCTTGTGTGGATCACCTATAGAGACTGGATGCATGTGCAGCTCTAAAGACAATAATAAGAATCAACCACGGAGTTATCAACCCATGCAAAGGTAAGAGATTTGATCTCTTCTTTCACCTGGATGAGATATAGGGTTTAGATTTAGAACTATTCTAGATCTAGGGTATTAATTTAATCAATACCAAAATCATTTATTTTCAGATTTAACCAAACATTATGACATGTTATAGATCCTAGATGTAGATTTTAGTAATTAGATTACATGCATTTGAATGGTTTAATTTACAACTTTCGCTGCATCACATTTCAAAAAAAGTTTTAAAATTTATGCAATAAACCCTACATATTTTTCATCAGTGGTATCAGGGTATCTCGGTTTGTTTATAACATGATCATATTTACATTAAATTAAATCTAAAAATTATAACTCTATAGATCTCACATACTGATTATAAGGTTGTCTTGCTGTAAGGTTTATTTCTTGTAGTGGAGAGGTTGTCCTACTATGTGCTGATCTATTTTTGAATCATGAATAAGTTAGATATGATCTAAAAAATTTTATGATTTATTTTTTGATTTTAAATATAAAATTAAATAGATGTTAGGTCTATTATAGATTATTTAGATTAGATCAAAATAATATCGGATCGGACATACTGATTATAAGGTTATCCTGCTGTAAGATTTATTTCTTACAGTGGAGAGGTTGTCTTAATATATGCTGACCTGAATAAATTATAAATATGTTAGATGAGATCTAAAATGATTTATGATATATTTTTAGATTTTAAATTTAATTTTAAATAATTTATGATATGATCCATATGATGTATTTTATGTTTAGATCTAGATCCTATTATTGCATTTATGGATATGTATCTTTTATTTTGAATCTAGAATGTATATGATATATTTGCTTCATGATATTTAAATTAAGAACTTACTTTCTACAAAATCCTAGATTCGAAATCCTAGGACATGATTGTAACATTAAAATAAATCAGATCTAAAACCATATATTGAATATGATTCAATGTAAACTATTTACAATTTGAAAATATTTCAAATGATCAAATCAAAAATTAGTTATGAGATTCCATAAATCTAAACTCATAAGCTTTGAACACAATTAAGAATTAAGTGATTGTTTAGGATCTAGGTTTATGATTTAAAGATCCTAAGATAATTTCATAAAACATGGGTTAAAGTATAATGGGTTAGCTTTGATCAGATCCTTAACTGGGTTAGACCTAGGATTAGATTAAATATAAAATTAGTTAAGAAATTGATCAAATCTGATTAATAGTTAATTAGGATTAGGTCATTTCTGTAGATTACTTTAATAGTTGTAGTTGATCAAATTTCATACATCTAACAAATGGATACTGATCGTGGCTCAGTGGTCGAGCCTGAGTCTTTAGGCAGATCAAATCAAAACTGATAAATTGATTGGTGTCTAAGATAAGTCTGGCATCCTAGATCCATGGTTTTTAATTGGCAGTCCGCTTACCTAGCCATTTTTGATGATATCTATGGCAAGCCTTGGCAGACCCTTCCACCGATCTTACTTACCTAATCAATATGGTTAATCAGGTCTTGATTAGGTTTCTCATTGATTCGTGCTAACCTATGTTATATAGAAAATCAATAAGACTGATTTTATTCAGTGAGATTGATCTAGGTGCCCATGGATCGATATTAATCCTAGTCTTTATCTGTGACTTGAGAAGTCAGTAGGAGGACTTGACTTGGTGAAGTCAGTGGAAGCAAATTGTTCCATGTCCTTTCTATCCTTAAATCATAAATAATTTTAAATTTTTTAAAATTATTAGATCCTTAAAATGATAAAGTTATGGAGATAACTAAGTCATAGCCTCCCATTAAGGTGTTTGATAATGGATCTATTAACTTAATGATCATTGGAGGCCCATAGGTCTGGTGCTTGTTGACTAATGAAATTATCATTCATCATATGATGACATGAATGTATCTCTTTAATGGTGATTAGGTTGACCAACCATAGTTGGGCTTAATCTATCATTAATTAGATGCACCAAGTATAGTCATGTTAATGGTTAGACATAATCGGATCCTTACAGTGAAGGTCCTAGCCTACTGATTAGATTTCTAGAGCAAAATTAAATTACTAGAAGTTATTTGGAGAAATAATTGATGATGAACCTACCCTTAGATGTACATGGATTGACCAACCATAGTTGGACTTATGTACAATCTATGTAGATTCTAGTACGCACTAGAAAATTAAAGTAATTTCTCAAATTGGAGGTAGAGGCTACCAATTTGAATAAAATAGTGAGAAAATCTTAAGACTAAAGTCCAAGTCTCTAGGCTTAAAATAATTCATATAATTAGGTCATTGTTCTCCTTTCTCAAAATAAGGCTAAACCCTAATTGCTCCAATCACTGTTAGACTGTGATGACTTATATGACCCAACTTCGATAATTAGTATCAAAAGTTGAATTTGATTCAACAGTACGAACTTCTAAGCTCAGTCAAAGTAATTAGTCCAATATTGACCAAAATTAGGCATAGTGCTTCTACTGTTAGAAGAAAGATCATAGGAAGAAGAATTGTCCTACTTTCCTTGACCATAATAGGCTGAATAAGAGAAAGAAGCAAGAGTTTCTCATTAAGGATGTTATGTGATAACATCTTAAAATTTTTTTATTTAAAATTTTGCTACCTGGGTATTGGATACCAATAGTCCTATGCAATTTATTGCAAGAACTACAGGAAAGTAGAATGTTTGAAAATGGTGAGAAATTTCTGAACATTAGAGAAAGAAGTCCTGTTCCAATCCTAGCTTTAAGAATTGTCAAGCTTATTTTCAAAAGATATCATTTTGAGTGATTATCACTATTATCCATCATTTATGATAAATGTAATCTCTATTGGCCTTTTGATCAGAGATGGTTATCATTTATCAATAAAAAAGATTATTATGATATTATTATGAATAATGTTAATAATACATGGATAATAAAAAAATGATATTTAACATTTATACAATCTGTTAAGTATAATGTACAAATTTAATAAATATCCAAGTTAGATTATGTCATGGATGTCTATATTTGGCATTATAGGCTTAGTCATCTTGACAAGAATAAGATAACTAGGTTAGCTTGAGTGGAAAACTTGACATCAATGGTTGTGAATCGTTGATAACCTATGAGACTTGTCTTCTTGGAAAGATGACAAAGTCACCTTTTACTAGAAAAGGTGAAGGAGTTGATAAAGTTCTAAGTCTCATACATAGTGATGTATGTGGACCTATGAAGTTAAGTACCAAAAGAAGATATTAATATTTCATTACAGATGACCTATCTGGGCATGGGTGCATCTAGCTTAAATCATTTGAAATATTCAAATGATTCAATAATGAAATAGAAAAATAAACTAAAAATGGTATTGGAACTCTTCGATCAAATCGAAGAGGCGAATACTTATCCAGTAAGTTTGTGACATATCTAGGAGACAATTGGATTCTAACTTAGTGGATTCTTTTTTGGAACATAGTGTATCTAAAAGGAGAAATTAAACTTTGTTAGACATGGTTCAATCCAGGATAGGATTTACTTATTTGCTTGTTTTAGGATTGTGACTACTTGTTTTACTCTAAAAATATATCGAGTAAATCTATTGTATAGATTCCATAAGGGATATGGATCGGGAGTAGACCTAGACTCCCTCACCATCGGATTTGGGTTGATCGGCCTATGTCATAGGTCTGCACACAGATAAAATTGGATCCTGATCCAATAGGTATTTAAGAGTTTTTAATTCTACCATGTTGAAGAACATAAGATGTCCATCAGTAGAAGGGCATTCCTTTTGGAAAGAAGTTTCTTAGAAAAGAAATTGATGCCTGTCTAGTTGAACTTGGAAAAGTTTGACTAGTAGAAAATGAACTGATATAATCTAGTAAATCTACAGATTTAGATTTGATCAGATCAAATTCAGAGCCCATTAAAGTATTACCTTTAAGGAGATCCAGTAGAGAACCATATTAGTTGGATAGACTCTTCGGTATCTAGATCCAAAATGGCGATCCAATTGAGCTCGATGAGAACAACAAGGATTCGATCACCTATAGGAATGTAATGCAGTGGATTGACTCTGAGAAGTGGCCTGGAGCCATATAATCCAAATTGAAGTCTATGAAAATCAATAGTGTGTGGATACTAGTTGATTCACCTGAAGAGATAAAATCCATTGGGTGTGAATGGATTTTTAAAAGGATCAGAGTAGCGCAGACGGAAAGGTAAAGACCTGTAAAGCCCATTTGGCTGTTATCTTAGTTTTTGAATATACGTTTTGAACGTATGTCTTTGTTATGTATAAACCCAAACCCTGCATTTATAAGTTGGTAAAATATTCTATAGTATTATTTCTTGTGTTGCCTATGAATGAAGTTCTCTTAATCGAGAATGGCATTCCAGCATTGCAAGAAATAAAGGTTAGGCTGTCATCTAATTTCTCCATATTCAAAATTAGGTATGGTATACTCATTAATGATAGTGAGTAGATACCAGTCTGATCTAAGTGATAACCACTGAAAGATTATATAGACGATCCCTATGTATTTGGAAAATACTAAGATCTAATGATTCAAATATGGAAATACTGACTTAGAACATGTGGATGTTTTAATTTTAGTCAGAATAAGATGACAACAAGAGAATGTTGGGTCATATCCTAATTCTAGGAGCAATCTGCTAGAAAGGTTCCAAGCAGGATACTGTAGCCTATTCTGTTAGTGATGTAGAGTACATCGTTGCATATGATGCTGCCATGTAAGCTGCATAGTTGCTGAGGTTTATTAGCAGGTTAGGTGTGGCACCCTCCACTGATGGTCTAGTTCTATTGTAGCACTGGAACCATAGCTCAAGCTAACTAATCGAAGGACTAGTATATTTTGAATCACTACCATCTTTGATTTTAGATCAAGGTGACGTTGATTTTTGAAAGATTGATGGAAATGGAGAACTTGACCGACCCATTTGCTAAGACCTCAAAACTAAGGAGTTCTACAAACTCAAATGAAAGATAGGATATTTGATATCATTTTGATTTGCTTTAGTCCATGTGAGAGTTGTTGGAAAATATGTCCTAAAGCCAATCATCTAAGTCGTAGATGATTGGAATTAGTATATGAATTATCTAACAATAATGGTTATTTGGTAGGTTTATCATAAAAGTTCTATCTTTCTTAAATGAACTTCTAAATTATGATGAAGTCCTTAGAACTAAAATCAATCGATAAAAGAGGATTTATCGGATGGTTCTTAAAATATTCACGACCAAATGATAAGTTATTAATAAGGAAGATAACTTATCGAGTGTAGGTCACTGTATACCATATGCATTGATTGTCCTCGTAATAAAGTAGTATGGAGATACTAGTATGGCATCCAGATGAGATGCAGGAGTACATTTGTATTGAATATGACCAATGTAGCACTCTACTATCAAGAGTAGCTAGTTAAGATCAATGGAAATAAGTATTCTTCTGACCTGAGATCATCACAGTGACTTGCAAGCAACTTACTATGTTTTGGTGCCAGACTGCCTATATTTTTAATATAGATTTGGAAGATTTCTGGGTACAGTCAAATACTTGTGAAGTTGGTGTGTGAGTCAAGATGGGATTGACCACTCCTGATTAGCTTTAAAAAAAGAATATCTCATTATGTTTTAATTTAGCAAAACCTAAGCATGGATAATCCTCATGAGGAGTTACGAGATTTGCAAAATTTTGAGACATAATAGAAATGACTTGTATGAGTGATTGATA
>QRFJ01007003.1:0-22498 GCA_006176705.1 Cocos nucifera
TCTACGGTGTGAGAACACGGGAGTCGAAAGATACAGGATACTCGTTAAGAACGAGGCACCTGAGCGTGACCACCTCGATAATTCATTTAGGGAAGTCTACCTTTACTCGTCAATGACTGGACTTCGATTGCGGAATGCAAGTTAGTGTGTCTGGTTCTTTGACCTGACAATGCATAGGCAGATTCACCTTGAGGTTGTATAGAGTTTTGACTCCCTATCTACTCGTCTCCTAGCCATAATGAACCCTTTTTTTGAGGTGTATGTTGCCTGAGCGCATGGGTAACTGGATGCATCAAGATTGGGATCTATCATAGCCTCGGTGGTTAAGAGGAGCTAGCCCTTACTGATGATCATGAGAATCAGTCCAGAAATCCATTGGGCCATGGATGGAGTGAAAATAATGAGGAAAAAGAGTTTCTATTAGATTTTCACATTTGGACTCGAATCGAATGATTAACATCATATGACAGAGCTAGGGTTTGACGAGATTCACTTAACCCTAATCTTGTCGGGGGGCTCACAGATAGAAAGAACGAAATCACACAGTGAGCTGACCAAGAGGTTCGCATTCAGCATCTTGATGGGTTGCCCACCATATTACTGCGGGGGAGTGGGTTTTTTCCTTGGTGGATTTTGGGAAGCAATTAGGAATGATTTGATTGATCGATCAATTCTAGCTGTTGAGATCAGAAGGTTCTGATCCATCAGAAGAGGATTTCGATGATGTCTATGATCAGAGATCATGTACATATTCCCATTTACCATACAGAAGACAAACCTTAACTGGGTCCACACAACACAAGGGGGTTTGAATCTATGTGATCATCAATGAACATGATCTAGTTCAACTTGATACTGAATGAGATTCAATTAGGTTACGAAGGAAATCGTGCTAGCACTCGTTGAACCTAACGTTCTCTCTTATTACTATCATTACATAAGTTCTGTACTGAGCCAAAGAAGTTTGTGCTCAATCAGAGAGCCTTCATTTGGTCTGACTGGAGGTTAGTCCAAGTTCAGAATAGGTGTCTTATTGTAAAGACTTACCTGCCATTTTGGTCACACTGCCATTTCTTGCTTTGACTTTGGTCAAAAGTCTACGCTTGTGACTGGTCAAAACGTTGAACCATTCATCATATTGACTTTTTACCAACATGTGCTGCACCTATTGGAGAGGTCTGGTGGGGGCCTGTCCCCCTCGAACTTGGCAGGAAAGGAAAGGGCGCACGCCAAGGGTCGGCTGTGAGCCCAAGTAGGAACGCGTCCGAGAGGATCCTTGTTGGACAAGGACTCCAACCTCCCTTTAGAGATTCCAGTAGAGTCTCTACTAGTATTGACTGTTTACGGCTGCTCTTCGCCCTAAGGAGGAATTTACCAGGGTCTCTATTTTTCAACCAATCAGATTTAGATTGATTGTTCACAAAGGGTTGGAGTTGGTTGAGGAGGAAGAGAGTTGGATTCCACAAGAGGGTCTATAAATTAAGGGAACCCCCATCCCCCCCCCTTGCGGCCCAACCTAATATCCCAATTGCCTATTAAACCACACCCCCAAGGCTGCTCTCCCCTCTTTCTCCATGCCATACATCTCTTCTCCCTTCTTTCTCTCCACGGTCCAAAAGTTTTGGACTTAGTGTTGGTCGATTCAGATTCAAGAAAGGCGATATCAAAGCAAGAAGGCTGCGCCTGCTGCAAAAGGACGACTGCAACGTTTCTTCAAAAGAGTTTTGAAGATCCTCCAGATCTTCAGATCAGATAATTTTTTGAGGCTGATGATAGAGAAGAAGAGTGATCTCCAGATCCAACCCGGAGATTGGATACCGGAGAAGGCCAGCGCTTGCGTGGCCTAGATCCAAAACTTTCCGCTCAATCAGGATTCATCACAGGGGTAAATAGGATACCCAGATCAGGTAAATTAAAATTTGTTTTAATTTATCTATGCTTTTATATTTATTTATATAAAATAATAAGAATACAGATCTGAAAATAATCAAGATCTGTTTGAGCGATCAAGAGACGAAAATTTTTGAAATATATCTTCTTTATCTATGATCAGATCTGGACGAACCTGGACCGCGAAAATCAGGGATTCTCCCTCACCTATAGGATTAAACGTCTGAGTCAAGATCGAGTTCACGATCAAGCAAGGACCTAATTAGGGGCTCAGAGGTTAGAGTTGGATTTGTAGGCTAACCCCAATTGGTTCTGGCTCAAAATTTTGGTTGTCTATGTTTAAGTTTTGGCATAGACGCGATGGTTTTAATTGAACTACATCGACTTGAATGCGTTTCATTTATAGAGTTAATGGCATATTCTTCCATCGATCTCACTTACCTCGCCATATTTCTGTTGACACAGTTCTATCTTAAGGTTGCTAATTAATCCGAGCAACCCATGCCCACTAGGTTTAGTTCATAATTGTTAGACTAAGCCAATTCTAGTTTTAATGGAGGACCTGAATCAATTCTCCCTAAGAAAAGATTAAGTCTGAGGTCTTCCACCATTGTAGATGTGCGGGCCCTTCCCGGGGTTGATTGTTCTCGGCTGGATACAGTGGCTCAGTTGCACCGGGAAGATGCAACCATGTCTATTAGGCATTGGATGCTATGGGCTGGAGGATGAGTTGGGCTCAATATTTCCGGATACGGTGAGAGACTCAATTAGGAACCCAGTCTATGCAAATGGTGGGTCTGACTTAACTAAGGAGTGGATCAATATTCCGGATACGGTGAGATTCATGAATTAGAGACCAAGTTTGGGTGCACCATGATTAGAGAATCATTGAACAAGAGTTGTTCACTCATTGGCTAACCCATCACCAATAACTGTTAGGTGAGGTGATGAGTCAGTTGGTGAGACCGCACCACCCACTAGAAATCATTAATCGTGGAGATTTTCGCATCTCTACAGAGGGAGTGTAGGGATCCGAGAAAATAGTGGGAGCTAATTTGTTTAAAAATAAAATCCCTAAACAAATTGGTCAAGTCAAAATTACAGTATCTAACTAGAATCTTTGACTCTCTACAGGAAAATGTCTGCGTCCAACCCATTGGCACGTATCCTGGACACACATAGACTGACTGGACCCAATTATAAAGATTGGCTCAGGAACTACAAAATTATTTTGGGTTCGAGAAGTTAACCCATGTTTTGGACCAGGACCCTCCCACCTTACCAGCCCGTCCATCTGTTGAACAGAGAGCGTCTCTGGAAAAATGGATTGACGAAGATAATAAGGCCAGATATTACATGTTGGGCTCGATGTCTGATGAGCTCCAGCGCCAACATGAAGATATCGGGACTGCTCGCCAAATGTTGGCTCACCTGCAGGAGATGTTTGGTGAACAGAGTCGCGCAGCCAAATATCAAGTCACGAAATGACTTTTTAAGGCTAAGATGCGTGATGGGCAGTCAGTCCAAGATCACTGTCTGACAATGATCAAGGACATGGAAGAGCTTGAGAAGCTCGGTGTGAAGTTGGACTTGGACCTGCAGAACGATATTATTCTGCAATCCTTGACTGATGCATATGGGCAATTCATCATGAATTACCACATGCATAAACTTCAAGAATTCCTTGGCCGAGTTAATGAATATGCTGGTTACCGCTGAGCTTTCTATGAAAGGTTCTAAAGGCTCAGTTCTTGCTATGGAACGGACTTCTTCCAAAAGAAAGTCTTATGGAAAGAAAAAGAAGTCTGTGAAAAAGCAAAAGGTGGAAGGATCAAAGAAGAAGAAGGCAGAATCGAAGAAAAAGGCCGATGGCAAAGGAAAGTGTTTCCATTGCAACAGCGACGGCCATTGGAAGCGGAACTGCCCTACTTACCTGGCCACCCTGAAGAACAAGAAGGAAGGTCCTTCTGGAGGTATGCTCGTTATTGAGTCTAACCTTACGGTTTCTTCTGCATCCAGTTGGGTGCTTGACTCTGGTTCTAGTGCTCATCTGTGCACTTCTATGCAGGGTCTTGAGGATAGCAGGAGGCTGAGGGATGGAGACATGATCCTACGTTCGGTAATGGAGCAAGAGTTGCTGCAGTAGCCGTGGGAACATACCCTCTTGCGATTACCATCTGGTTTAGACTTAGTTTTGAAAGACTGTTATTATGTGCCTGCAGCTAGCAGGAATTTGATTTCTGTTTCATGCTTAGCACAAGAAGGTTATGTGATCACCTTCTTTAAGGACCATTGTAACATTCTTTATGAAAGAAATAAAATTGCAAATGGTTTCCTTATTAATGGTCTTTATCAGCTACATATTGATGTACCTGTTCTAACTATCGAGCAAAACGTGAATGCCAAACGACCTAGGGATAGTCCAAACGACAGATATCTATGGCACCTGAGATTAGGTCATATAGCAGAAGATAGGATCAACAAATTGGAGAAAAATGGGCTATTGAGTCCATTGACTTTTGAGTCATATCCAACTTGTGAATCTTGTCTTCAAGGCAAAATGACTAAACTCCCTTTTGTTGGACATGGGGAGAGGGCCACAGATCTCCTTGCCCTAGTACATACTGATGTGTGCGGCCCATTTGATGTGCCGGCTAGAGGCAATTTTGTCTACTTCATTACCTTTACCGATGATCTGTCTAGGTATGGGTATGTGTATCTTATGAGACACAAGTCTGAAGCCTTTGAAAAGTTCAAAGAATTCAGACATGAAGTAGAAAAACAAACAGGAAAACCCATTAAGGTTCTTCGATCAGATCGAGGAGGTGAATACCTTAGCAGGGAATTCCTAGACTATCTCAAGGATAATGGCATAGTCTCTCAATGGACTCCACCAGGAACACCTCAACTCAACGGGGTTTCAGAATGGAGAAATCGGACTCTATTAGATATGGTTCGATCCATGATGAGCTTCACAGACCTCCCTGATTTTCTTTGGGGACACTCATTGTTAACTTCAATCTATCTACTGAATAGGGTTCCCTCTAAAACCGTTCCTACCACACCGTATGAGATATGGCACGGTAAGAAACCAAGTCTGAGTCATCTCAGAATTTGGGGTTGTCCGGCTCATGTCAAAAGACAACAAGCGGACAAGTTAGAGTTTAGGTCCTTTAGAGCTCGATTCATAGGATATCCTAAAGAGTCATTAGGATACTATTTCTACATTCCAGAAGACCACAATGTGATTGTGAGTCGACATGCCATCTTTCTTGAAAAATAGTTTATTCAAGATAGCGGCATTGGAAAGCAGATTAAGCTTGATGAGAAAGTCTCACAAGCAGAACGAGCTAAGGACCAAGTGGAACCAAATCAGGTTGAGCCAATAAGAACACTACCTCCTCCACCTCGTAGATCGGAAAGAGTTTCCCGTCCCCCTGAAAGATACTTAGGTATTATTTCAGAGGATGTAGAGGAAATGTTCCTCGTAGGTAATGGTGCTCATGGTGATGATCCCAAAACCTACAACGAGGCGATATCAGATATCGACTCCGAGAAATGGCTAGAGGCAATGCAGTCAGAAATTGACTCGATGCACTCAAACCAAGTCTGGACCTTGGTAGATCCACCAGAAGGTATAGTACCTATTGGGTGTAAATGGATCTTCAAGAGAAAGATTGGTGCAGATGGGAATGTGGAGACATTCAAGGCTAGACTGGTGGCAAAAGGTTATAGTCAACGCGAAGGCATTGACTATCAGGATACCTTTTCCCCAGTAGCTATGCTAAAATCCATCCGCACATTGCTTGCTGTTGCAGCCTATTTCGATTATGAAATATGGCAAATGGACGTGAAAACGGCATTCTTAAATGGATATCTTGAGGAAGATATCTATATGGAACAGCCGCTAGGTTTCACATCCAGTGATACTGATCACAAGGTTTGCAAGCTGCAAAGGTCCATATATGGACTTAAGCAAGCATCTCGGAGCTGGAACACTCGTTTCAATGATGTGATCAAAAAGTTTGGTTTCATCAAAAATGAAGAGGAACCATGTGTTTTCAAAAGGGTCAGTGGGAGCGCTGTTGTCTTCCTCGTATTGTACGTGGATGACATCCTCCTTATTGGGAATGATATTCCCATGTTGACATCAGTCAAGATGTGGTTGTCCAAGGAATTCTCCATGAAAGACCTAGGTGAAGCATCCTTTATTCTAGGAATTAAGGTCTATAGGGATAGACCGAATAGGATGCTAGGACTTTCACAGAAGATGTACATAGAGGAAGTACTAAAGAGGTTTAGTATGGAAAACTCTAAGAGGGGATTAATACCCTTCAGACATGGTATTCATCTTTCCAAGAAGATGTGCCCCAGCACACCTGAGGAAATAGAACGCATGAGCAAGATCCCTTATGCTTCTGCAATAGGGAGCCTCATGTATGCCATGCTATGTACACGACCTGATATAGCCCATGCTGTGAGTGTCACAAGCAGATATCAGTCAAATCCAGGTGAAGAACACTGGACTTCTGTGAAATGTATCCTTAAGTACTTGAGAAGAACTAAGGATATGATGTTGGTCTTTGGTAACGGAGAACTCCAAGTCCAGGGATACACAGACTCGGACTTCATGTCCGATATAGATGATCGAAAGTCGACATCTGGGAAGTCTGTTTGTGTGCAATGGTGGAGCTGTCAGCTGGAAGAGTTCCAAGCAAACGGTGATAGCAGATTCCACCATGGAAGCAGAATATATCGCTGCATCAGAAGGCTGCGAAGGAAGCATTCTGGTACAAGAAGTTTGCTGCAGAAATTGGAGTAATGCCATCAGATGCCATTCCTCTATACTGCGACAACAATGGCGCCATAGCCCTTGCTAAGGAGCCGAGGTCTCACCAGAAATCCAAGCATATTGAGCGGCGATACCACCTCATCCGCGATTACCTCGAGAAAGGTTACGTCGAGGTCAAGAGAGTCAACTCCACAGATAATGTGGCAGACCCACTTACAAAGCCGTTGGGCCAGCAGAAGATCGAAGCCCACCTTGAGAAGATGGGACTTAGACTTGTAGCCAATTGGCTTTAGGACAAGTGGGAGATTGTTAGATATATGTGCCCTAGAAGCCAGAATTGGCTGACACTTGTAATACACTTCTAGGGGCAAAATTATAATTTTGACTAATAATCAATAAAATGGGTTATTTTCTATCACATATGTGTATTTAGTGTCTGTGATACATCCTTTGAGTTAATGGTAATGATAATTCATATTTTCAAGAGTTGAAAATTTAAGACATGAATAATCATTATTAACTCATAAAATGCTCCCGACCATAGGATCATCACGAGGATGGTGATTGATCCGGAAGGTTGGTGTACAATCGCTTCTCTTTAGTAGATGAGTCTTGAGTCTACGGTGTGGAGACACCGGAGCGAGAGTACAGGTACTCGTTAGAGAACGAGGGCACTGAGCGTGACCACCTCGAGTAGTCATTAGGGAAGTCTACCTTCTCGTCAATGACTGACTCGATGCTGCAGTAGTGTGTCTGGTTCTTTGACCTGAGATGCATCGGCAGTTCACCTTGAGGGTGTTATAGTTTGACTACACCATTACTCGGTCTCCTAGCCATATGGAACCCTGAGGTGTATGTTGGCTATAGCATGTTCATTGTAGGAACTGGATTGCATCAAGATGGAATCTATCTACCTCGGTGGTAGAGGAGTAGCCCTATGATGATCATGAGAATCAAGTCCAGAAATCCATGGCCATGGTAGAGTGAAATAATAGAAAGAGTTTCTATTTAGATTTTCACATTGGACTCGAATCGAATGATTACATCATATGACAGAGACTAGGGTTTGACGAGTTCACCTTAACCCTAATCTGATCGGGGCTCAAGATAGAAGAACTTGAATCACACAGGTAGCTGCACCAAGAGGTTCGCATTCAGCTCTGATGGGTTGCCACCATATACTGCTAGGTGTCACTGGTGGATTTTGGGAGCAATTAGAATGATTTAGATGATCGATCATTCTAGCTGTTCGAATCAGAAGAGTTCTGATCCATCGAAAGGAGTTTCGATGATGTCGATGATAGAGATCATGACATATCCCATTACCATACAGAACTGAACCTAACTGGGTCACACAAACAAGGGTTTGAATCTGGTGATCATCAATTGAACTGATCTAGTTCAATTGATCTGAATGAGATTCAATTAGGTTCAAGGAAATCGTGCTAGCACTCGATTGAACCTAACGTTCTTCTTTTACTATCATAAATAAGTTGTCCTGACTGAGCCAAAGGAGTTTGTGCTCAATCAGAGGCCTTCATATGGTCTGACTGGAGGTTGTCCAAGTCAGAAATAGGTTGTCTTATTTGTAAGACATTACCTGCCATTTTTGGTCACCTGCCATTTCTTGTTCTTTGACTTTGGTCAAAAGTCTACCTTTGACTGGTCAAACGTTGACCATTGACACTTTGACTTTTGACCACATGTCATGCACCTATTGGAGAGCTGGTGGGGGCCTGTCCCCCTGCCAGAACCTGGCAAGGAGAAGGGCGCACGCCAAGGGTGGCGTGAGCCCAAGTAGGAGGCGCCTAGGAGTCCTTGTTGGAC
This sequence comes from Cocos nucifera, assembly GCA_006176705.1. Taxonomy (NCBI): domain Eukaryota; kingdom Viridiplantae; phylum Streptophyta; class Magnoliopsida; order Arecales; family Arecaceae; genus Cocos; species Cocos nucifera. The sequence goes on from QRFJ01007003.1 coordinate 8,510, forward strand.
AAGGACTCCACCTCCCTTTTGGATTCCAATTCAGAGTTCTACTAAGAATCCAGTTTGACTGGTCTTAGGTGCCCTCTAAGGAGGAATCCAGGGGTCTCTATTCCCAACCAATCAGATTTAGATCTGATTTCACAAAGGGTTGTGATTGGTTGAGAGGAAGAGGAGTTGGATCACAAGCTTAGGTCTATAAATAAGACCCTGCGCCCAACCCTAATTCCAATGCTATTGAGACACATGCCCCAAGGCTGCCTCTCCCCTCCTTCTCCATGCCATAGTCTCTTCTCCCCTTGCTCTCCACGTCCAAAAGAGTTTTGGACTTAGGTTGGTGCGATTCAGATCAAGGAAAGGCGATCAAAAGCAAGAAGGCTGCGCTGCTGCAAAAGGACGACTGCAGATCTTCAAAAGAGTTTTGAAGATCCTCCAGATCAGATCCAGATCTGATTTTTGGAGGTGTGATAGAGAAGAAGAGGTTCTCCAGATCCAACCCGAGTGGATACCGGTAGAGGCCAGGCGCTTGCGTGGCTAAGATCCAGAACTTTTCGCTACAATCAGGATCATCTACAGGATAATAGGATTACCCAAATCAGGTAAATTGAATTTGATTTAATTTATCTTGTTTTATTTTATTTATTAAAATAATAAGAATCAGATCTGAAACATATCAAGATCTGATTAAGGTCAAGAGAAAATTTTTGAAATATATCTCTTGATCTAATCAGATCTGGACGAACCTGGACCGGAAAATCAGGATTTCCCTTCAGTTGACCCACTGATGAAGCCTTTAGGCCCGTAGAAGATCTAAGCCCACCTTAAGAGGATGGGAGTTAGATTTATAGCCAATTGGCTTTAGGTCAAGTGAGAGTTTGTTAGATGTGTGCCCTAGAAGTTAGAATGGCCGACATTTGTTAAATACTTTCTAGGAGCATTTTCATAATTTTGACTTAAAATTAATTAAAGGATTATTTATTCTGTTATATTATATATAAAGTGTTTGTGATACATCCATTGAGTTAATAGGCATGATAACATATATTCTCAAGAGTTGAGAATTTAAGGCATGTATTATCATAATTAACTCATAAACTGCTCCTGATCATAGGATCATCATGAGGATGGTGATCGATCCAGAAGATTAGTGCATGATCACTTTCTTAGAATAGATGTATTTTGAGTCTATGGTATGGAGACACCGGAGCAAGAGTATAGGTACTTATTGAGAACAAGGGCACCGAGCGTGACTCCCTCGAGCAGTCATAAGAGAGTATACCCTTCTCATCGATGACTAGCTCGATATTGCAGCATGTGTCTGGTTCTTTGACTTGAGATGCATCGGCAGTTTACTTTGAGGGTGTTATAGTTTGACTACACCATAACTCGGTCTCCTAGCCATTCAGAACCCCAAGGTGCATGTTGGCTGTAGCATGTTCATTTTAGGAATTAGATCGCACCAAGATGAGATCTATCAATCATGGTAGAGGAGGAGTGGTCCTATGATGATCATGAGTTTGAGATCTAAAATACATGGCCATGATAGTGTGAAATAATAGAAAAGAGTTTCTATTAGTGTTTCACATCAGACTTGAATCGAATGATTCATTTATATGATGGGTGTTGGGTTAGACGAGTTCACCTTAATCCTAATCCCATCGGAACTCATGATAGAAAAATCCAATCACATAGATAGTTGCACTAAGAGGTATGCTATTCTGTTCTGATGGGTTACCATCATATACTGCTAGGTGTCATTGATGGATTTTGGAATCAATTAGAATTGTCTTGATGATCAACAATACTAATTGGGTGAATTGGAAGAGTTCTGGTCCATTAAAAGATGTTTTGATGATGGAGATCATGAAATATCCTCTTACCATACAAAACTAAACTTAATTGGATCACACAAATAAGGGTTTGAATCTAGATGTCATCAATTGGACTAATCTAGTTCGATTGATTTCGATTAGATCTAATTAGGCTCAAGAAAATCATGCTAGCACATGATTGAGCCTAACATTCTCCTTCTATAGACTTTTTGGTTCATCTCGACTGAGCCAAATTGGATTTGGCTCATCCAAAAATTTTGTCCTTGTTTGACTGGAACTTATCCAGGTTAGAAAAGTGTTGTCCTAACTGAAGGAGAAAAATCAGATTTTTTCAGATCAGGTTCGTTCAAATCTGATTGGATCAAGAGACATATTTCAAAAATTTTCTCTTAGATCCAAATTAGATCTGACATTTTTCAGATATAATTTTATGATCTAATAAATAAAAAAATTAAATTAAATTAAATCTAAATTAATTTTACCTTGATATTAGGTAATCTGATTATCTGTTGATGATCCTGCTGATTGCTTGAGGTTCTGGAGCTAGCCACGCAAGTGCCTGGCCTCTATCGATATCCACTCAAGCTGGATCTAGAGATCTTCTCCTTCTCTCTTTTCTCCAAAAATTAGATCTGGATCTGATTTGGAGGATCTTCAAAACTCCTTTTGAAGATGTGCTGCTGTCTCTTGTAATAGGGCTGCCTTCTTGCTTTCTCATCGCCTTTTGATTGCCTGAATTGCACCAAACTTATGCCCAACATCCCTTGGGTGTGGAGAGGAGAGAGAGGATCAGAAGATGGCATGGAGAGGGAGAGGGGCAGCCTTAGGGCATGGCTAGGAAAAAGCTCTCTTCAGGTTGGGCTCAGATAGGGTTTATTTATAGACTCTACTGCGTCATGAAGTGCTGCATCATCCTGACAAATCGCATTGCTTCGTACAATCAGATCTAAATCTGATTAGTAGGATGACATCACCTGATCAAATTATATGAGAGCCCCACAGATTCATCCTTAGATGGCACCTTAAACTGGTCAACGTCTATAGGTAAGGGTCACCTAGTTTGAATCCAAGAAGCAACCTGGAGTCCCATCCGTATGGGACTCCAAGCATCCCTATCCATGGGCGCATGCCATCCTAGGCGTGCGCCCCCTCCTTTCCAAATTCTAGTAAGGGGACAAGCCCCTATCTGCTCTCCAATAAGTGCATGACATATGGGCAGATATCCAAGGGTCAAAGGTCAACATTTAACCAAAGTCAAAGGACAAAAATTAGCAGGTGATGGAAAATGATAGGTATAGTCTCAAATTTATCTCATAAATTAAGAAAATTCTTTTCTAACCTGGACAAGCTTCAGTCAGACCAGGTAAAGGTACCTGATTGAGCACAAACACATTTAGCCCAGTCGAGACAGCTTCAAATGATAATAGAAGGAGAATGTTAGGCTCAATCGTGTGCTAGCATGATTTCCTTGAGCCTAATTGAATCTCATTCAAATCAATTGAACTGGATTAGTCCAATTGATGATATCTAGATCCAAACCCTTGTTTGTGTGATCCAGTTAGGTTCAGTTCTGTATGGTAATAGGATATGTCATGATCTCTATTATCAACATCATCGAAACTCCTTTCGATGGATCAAAACTCTTCTGATTCAGACTATTGGAATGATCGATCATCTAAATCATTCTAATTGCTCCCAAAATCCACCAGTGACACCTAGCAGTATATGGTGGCAACCCATCAAAATTGAAAAAGAACCTCTTGGTGTAGCTACTTGTGTGATTAAGTTCTTCTATCTTGAGCCCTGATCAAATTAGGGTTAAGGTGAACTCGTCAAACCTTAATTTCTATCATATGATTTAATCATTTGATTCAAGTTTGATGTGAAAATCTTAATAGAAACTGTTTCTATTATTTCACTCTCTGCCATGGCCATGGGCTTATGGACTTGATTCTCATGATCATCATAGGGCTGCTCCTTATCTACCGAGGTAGATAGATTCCGTCTTGGTGCAGTCCAATTCCTACAATGAACATGCTATAGCCAACATACATCTTAGAATTCCGAATGGCTAGGAGACTGAGTCATGGTGTAGTCAAACTATAACACCCTCAAGATGAACTGTCGATGCACCTTAGCTCAAAGAACCAGACACACCACTATAGCTTTGAGTCAGTCATCGACGAGAAGGTAGACTTTGTTATGACTGCTCGAGGTGGTCACGCTCAGTGGCCTTATTCTCTAACGAGTACTTATACACTTGCTCCAGTGTCTCTACACTGCAGACTTAAGACTCATCTACTATGAAGAAGCAATTGTACACTAACCTTTCAGATCAATCACCATCCTCATGATGATCCTTTGGTCAGGAGCATTTTATGAGTTAATAATGAAAATGAAGGAAAATCCTGATTTTTCGGTCCAGGTTCGTTCAGATCTGATCAGATCAAGAGATATATTTCAAAAATTTTTCTCTTGATCCCAATCAGATCTTGATATGTTTCAAATCTGATTCTTATTATTTTAATAAAATAAAATTAAAAGATAAATTAAATCAAATTTAATTTACCTGATCTGGGTAATCCTATTACCCTGTTGATGATCCTGTTTGCAGCGAAAGGTTCTGGATCTTAGCCATGCAAGCATCTGGCCTCTACCGGTATCTACTCGAGTTGGATCTGGAGATCCTCTTCTTCTCTATCACACCTCCAAAAATCAGATCTGGATCTGATCTGGAGGATCTTCAAAACTCTTTTGAAGATGAGCAGTCGTCCTTTGCAGCAGCGCAGCCTTCTTATTTTTGATCGCCTTTCTTTGATCTGAATCGCACCAACCAAGGTCCAAAACTCCTTTTGGACGTGGAGAGCAAGGGGAGAAGAGACTATGGCATGGAGAAGGAGGGGAGAGGCAGCCTTGGGGCGTGGGGTTTCTCAATTGAATTGCTTAGAATCTGAGTTGGGCGCAGGGTCTTATTTATAGACTAAGCGTGATCCAACTCCTCTTCCTCCCAACCAATCACAACCCTTTGTGAAATCAGATCTAAATCTGATTGGTGGGAATAGAGACCCCTGGATTCCTCCTTAGAGGGTGCCTAAGACCAGTCAAAGTTGGTTCTTAGAAGAACTCTAATTGGAATCCAAAAAGGAGATGGAGTCCTTGTCCAACAAGGACTCCTAGGCGCCTCCAACTTGGGCACACGCCTAGGGTGGCGTGCGCCCTTCTCCTTGCCAGGTTCTGGCAGGGGGACAGGCCCCCACCAGCTCTCCAATAGGTGCATGACATGTGGTCAAAAGTCAAAGTGTCAATGGTCAACGTTTGACCAGTCAAAGGTAGACTTTTGACCAAAGTCAAAGAACAAGAAATGGCAGGTGACCAAAAATGGCAGGTAGTGTCTTACAAATAAGACAACCTTTTCTGACTTGGACAACCTCCTGTCAGACCATATGAAGGCCTCTGTTTGAGCACAAACTCCTTTGGCTCAGACAGGACAACTTATTTATGATAGCAAAAGAAGAACGTTAGGTTCAATCGAGTGCTAGCACGATTTCCTTGAACCTAATTGAATCTCATTCAGATCAATTGAACTAGATCAGTTCAATTGATGATCACCAGATTCAAACCCTTGTTTGTGTGACCCAGTTAGGTTCAGTTCTGTATGGTAATGGGATATGTCATGATCTCTATCATCGACATCATCGAAACTCCTTTCGATGGATCAGAACTCTTCTGATTCGAACAGCTAGAATGATCGATCATCTAAATCATTCTAATTGCTCCCAAAATCCACCAGTGACACCTAGCAGTATATGGTGGCAACCCATCAGAGCTGAATGCGAACCTCTTGGTGCAGCTACCTGTGTGATTCAGTTCTTCTATCTTGAGCCCCGATCAGATTAGGGTTAAGGTGAACTCGTCAAACCCTAGTCTCTGTCATATGATGTAATCATTCGATTCGAGTCCAATGTGAAAATCTAAATAGAAACTCTTTCTATTATTTCACTCTACCATGGCCATGGATTTCTGGACTTGATTCTCATGATCATCATAGGGCTACTCCTCTACCACCGAGGTAGATAGATTCCATCTTGATGCAATCCAGTTCCTACAATGAACATGTCATAGCCAACATACACCTCAGGGTTCCATATGGCTAGGAGACCGAGTAATGGTGTAGTCAAACTATAACACCCTCAAGGTGAACTGCCGATGCATCTCAGGTCAAAGAACCAGACACACTACTGCAGCATCGAGTCAGTCATTGACGAGAAGGTAGACTCCCTAATGACTACTCGAGGTGGTCACGCTCAGTGCCCTCGTTCTCTAACGAGTACCTGTACTCTCGCTCCGGTGTCTCCACACCGTAGACTCAAGACTCATCTACTAAAGAGAAGCGATTGTACACCAACCTTCCGGATCAATCACCATCCTCGTGATGATCCTATGGTCAGGAGCAATTTATGAGTTAATAATGATTATTCATGTCTTAAATTTTCAACTCTTGAAAATATGAATTATCATTACCATTAACTCAAAGGATGTATCACAGACACTAAATACACATATGTGATAGAAAATAACCCATTTATTGATTTTAGTCAAAATTATAATTTTGCCCCTAGAAGTGTATTACAAGTGTCAGCCAATTCTGGCTTCTAGGGCACATATATCTAACAATCTCCCACTTGTCCTAAAGCCAATTGGCTACAAGTCTAAGTCCCATCTTCTCAAGGTGGGCTTCGATCTTCTGCTGGCCCAACGGCTTTGTAAGTGGGTCTGCCACATTATCTGCGGAGTTGACTCTCTTGACCTCGACGTAACCCTTTTTGAGGTAATCGTGGATGGGGTGGTATCACCGTTTGCTTGGAACTCTTCCAGCACAAACAGTCTGCCAGATGTCGACTTTCGATCATCTATATCGGACATGAAGTCCGAGTCTGTGTATCCCTGGACCTTGGAGTTCTCCGTTACCAAAGACCAACATCATATCCTTAGTTCTTCTCAAGTACTTAAGGATACATTTCACAGAAGTCCAGTGTTCTTCACCTGGATTTGACTGATATCTGCTTGTGACACTCACAGCATGGGCTATATCAGGTCGTGTACATAGCATGGCATACATGAGGCTCCCTATTGCAGAAGCATAAGGGATCTTGCTCATGCGTTCTATTTCCTCAGGTGTGCTGGGGCACATCTTCTTGGAAAGATGAATACCATGTCTGAAGGGTATTAATCCCCTCTTAGAGTTTTCCATACTAAACCTCTTTAGTACTTTCTCTATGTACATCTTCTGTGAAAGTCCTAGCATCCTATTCGGTCTATCCCTATAGACCTTAATTCCTAGAATAAAGGATGCTTCACCTAGGTCTTTCATGGAGAATTCCTTGGACAACCACATCTTGACTGATGTCAACATGGGAATATCATTCCCAATAAGGAGGATGTCATCCACGTACAATACGAGGAAGACAACAGCGCTCCCACTGACCCTTTTGAAAACACATGGTTCCTCTTCATTTTTGATGAAACCAAACTTTTTGATCACATCATTGAAACGAGTGTTCCAGCTCCGAGATGCTTGCTTAAGTCCATATATGGACCTTTGCAGCTTGCAAACCTTGTGATCAGTATCACTGGATGTGAAACCTAGCGGCTGTTCCATATAGATATCTTCCTCAAGATATCCATTTAGGAATGCCGTTTTCACGTCCATTTGCCATATTTCATAATCGAAATAGGCTGCAACAGCAAGCAATGTGCGGATGGATTTTAGCATAGCTACTGGGGAAAAGGTATCCTGATAGTCTATGCCTTCGCGTTGACTATAACCTTTTGCCACCAATCTAGCCTTGAATGTCTCCACATTCCCATCTGCACCAATCTTTCTCTTGAAGATCCATTTACATCCAATAGGTACTATACCTTCTGGTGGATCTACCAAGGTCCAGACTTGGTTTGAGTGCATCGAGTCAATTTCTGACTGCATTGCCTCTAGCCATTTCTCGGAGTCGATATCTGATATCGCCTCGTTGTAGGTTTTGGGATCATCACCATGAGCACCATTACCTACGAGGAACATTTCCTCTACATCCTCTGAAATAATACCTAAGTATCTTTCAGGGGGACGGGAAACTCTTTCCGATCTACGAGGTGGAGGAGGTAGTGTTCTTATTGGCTCAACCTGATTTGGTTCCACTTGGTCCTTAGCTCGTTCTGCTTGTGAGACTTTCTCATCAAGCTTGATCTATTTTCCAATGCCGCTATCTTGAATAAACTATTTTTCAAGAAAGATGGCATGTCGACTCACAATCACATTGTGGTCTTCTGGAATGTAGAAATAGTATCCTAATGACTCTTTAGGATATCCTATGAATCGAGCTCTGAAGGACCTAAACTCTAACTTGTCCGCTTGTTGTCTTTTGACATGAGCCGGACAACCCCAAATTCTGAGATGACTCAGACTTGGTTTCTTACCGTGCCATATCTCATACGGTGTGGTAGGAACGGTTTTAGAGGGAACCCTATTCAGTAGATAGATTGAAGTTAACAATGAGTGTCCCCAAAGAAAATCAGGGAGGTCTGTGAAGCTCATCATGGATCGAACCATATCTAATAGAGTCCGATTTCTCCATTCTGAAACCCCGTTGAGTTGAGGTGTTCCTGGTGGAGTCCATTGAGAGACTATGCCATTATCCTTGAGATAGTCTAGGAATTCCCTGCTAAGGTATTCACCTCCTCGATCTGATCGAAGAACCTTAATGGGTTTTCCTGTTTGTTTTTCTACTTCATGTCTGAATTCTTTGAACTTTTCAAAGGCTTCAGACTTGTGTCTCATAAGATACACATACCCATACCTAGACAGATCATCGGTAAAGGTAATGAAGTAGACAAAATTGCCTCTAGCCGGCACATCAAATGGGCCGCACACATCAGTATGTACTAGGGCAAGGAGATCTGTGGCCCTCTCCCCATGTCCAACAAAAGGGAGTTTAGTCATTTTGCCTTGAAGACAGGATTCACAAGTTGGATATGACTCGGAAGTCAATGGACTCAATAGCCCATTTTTCTCCAATTTGTTGATCCTATCTTCTGCTATATGACCTAATCTCAGGTGCCATAGATATCTGTCGTTTGGACTATCCCTAGGTCGTTTGGCATTCACGTTTTGCTCGATAGTTAGAACAGGTACATCAATATGTAGCTGATAAAGACCATTAATAAGGAAACCATTTGCAATTTTATTTCTTTCATAAAGAATGTTACAATGGTCCTTAAAGAAGGTGATCACATAACCTTCTTGTGCTAAGCATGAAACAGAAATCAAATTCCTGCTGGCTGCAGGCACAAAATAACAGTCTTTCAAAACTAAGTCTAAACCAGATGGTAATCGAAGAGGGTATGTTCCCACGGCTACTGCAGCAACTCTTGCTCCATTACCAATGCGTAGGATCATGTCTCCATCCCTCAGCCTCCTGCTATCCTCAAGACCCTGCATAGAAGTGCACAGATGAGCACTAGAACCAGAGTCAAGCACCCAACTGGATGCAGAAGAAACCGTAAGGTTAGACTCAATAACGAGCATACCTCCAGAAGGACCTTCCTTCTTGTTCTTCAGGGTGGCCAGGTAAGTAGGGCAGTTCCGCTTCCAATGGCCGTCGCTGTTGCAATGGAAACACTTTCCTTTGCCATCGGCCTTTTTCTTCGATTCTGCCTTCTTCTTCTTTGATCCTTCCACCTTTTGCTTTTTCACAGACTTCTTTTTCTTTCCATAAGACTTTCTTTTGGAAGAAGTCCGTTCCATAGCAAGAACTGAGCCTTTAGAACCTTTCATAGAAAGCTCAGCGGTAACCAGCATATTCATTAACTCGGCCAAGGAATTCTGAAGTTTATGCATGTGGTAATTCATGATGAATTGCCCATATGCATCAGTCAAGGATTGCAGAATGATATCGTTCTGCAGGTCCAAGTCCAACTTCACACCGAGCTTCTCAAGCTCTTCCATGTCCTTGATCATTGTCAGACAGTGATCTTGGACTGACTGCCCATCACGCATCTTAGCCTTAAAAAGTCATTTTCGTGACTTGATATTTGGCTGCGCGACTCTGTTCACCAAACATCTCCTGCAGGTGAGCCAACATTTGGCGAGCAGTCCCGATATCCTCATGTTGGCGCTGGAGCTCATCAGACATCGAGCCCAACATGTAATATCTGGCCTTATTATCTTCGTCAATCCATTTTTCCAGAGACGCTCTCTGTTCAACAGATGGACGGGCTGGTAATGTGGGAGGGTCCTGGTCCAAAACATGGGTTAACTTCTCGGAACCCAAAATAATTTTGTAGTTCCTGAGCCAATCTTTATAATTGGGTCCAGTCAGTCTATGTGTGTCCAGGATACGTGCCAATGGGTTTGGACGCAGACATATTCCTGTAGAGAGTCAAAGATTCTAGTTAGATACTGTAATTTTGACTTGACCAATTTGTTTAGGGATTTTATTTTTAAACAAATTAGCTCCCACTATTTTCTCGGATCCCTACACTCCCTCTGTAGAGATGCGAAAATCTCCACGATTAATGATTTCTAGTGGGTGGTGCGGTCTCACCAACTGACTCATCACCTCACCTAACAGTTATTGGTGATGGGTTAGCCAATGAGTGAACAACTCTTGTTCAATGATTCTCTAATCATGGTGCACCCAAACTTGGTCTCTAATTCATGAATCTCACCGTATCCGGAATATTGATCCACTCCTTAGTTAAGTCAGACCCACCATTTGCATAGACTGGGTTCCTAATTGAGTCTCTCACCGTATCCGAAATATTGAGCCCAACTCATCCTCCAGCCCATAGCATCCAATGCCTAATAGACATGGTTGCATCTTCCCGGTGCAACTGAGCCACTGTATCCAGCCGAGAACAATCAACCCCGGGAAGGGCCCGCACATCTACAATGGTGGAAGACCTCAGACTTAATCTTTTCTTAGGGAGAATTGATTCAGGTCTCATTAAACTAGACTTGGCTTAGTCATAACAATTATGACTAACCTAGTGGCATGGGTTAGCTCGGATTATTGACCACCTCAGATCAGAACTGTGTCAACAGATATGGCCAGGTAAGTGAGACCGGTGGAAGGAATATGCCATTAACTCGTACAAGAACGCATTCAGGTCGAGTAGCTTCCAATTAAAAACCAGTCGGTCGTCTATGCCAAACTTACCTTAGACACCTTCAGAACCAATTGGGTTAGCCTACAATCCAGACTCTAACCTCTGAGCCTAATTAGGTCTTGCTTGATCGTGACTCGATCTTGACCCAGACTTAATCCTATTAGGCTGGTCAATTTAAGCATTGTTGATCCCATCTAACCAACTCTTGATTCGGTTTGATCAACCGCTTAGACCTAATTGAGCTACCCAAGCCCGAACCCAGTATTATGAATATGTCTTAGATCTGAAATTCTCAATTTTAGATATTCCATAAACTTAATTCTTAATTAAGTAGGGTTCATAAACAAAATATGCACAATAAATCCTAGGGTTTCAGGATCTAGGGTTTTGCAGAAAGTAAGTTTTGGGTTTCTGATTAAGGACGAACACGCAGCACCCCTACACATCATAAGAACACCCCATCGAATGGGAAGAGAGGGCCTTTAAACCCTTCTTCGTTCTTATGACCGGACGGCCAAGAGGAACGCCTTAATCAGGAACATTCAATACTACAAAATAATATCAGATCTATATCATATATCTCATATATAAAGTAGATCTAATCATGGCATATTTTGCATACATCTCATGTATCAAATCATGCATATTTTCAGATCTAAATTATCTCATAATAATCTAAAAAATTAGATTTAAATTGATCTAATCAAAATAAATTCTAATCTCAATTATGTAGAACTATTCTACAACTAGTCTATGTATCATATCAATATATCATCATCAAATAGATGAAAATCATGATTTAATCAGATTAAATCAAAAATATGCAAGAATATTCTATAGAACTATTCTATTCTAGAACTAGTCATGCATATCTTCTAATCTTAGATCCAAATTATTTAATTTTAATTTTTTCTGATTTCAGATCTGATCACATCTCATGTGACATCTGAAATCAATTATTTTCTAATTAAAATAAATTTAAAATCAGATCTAAACAATTTAGAACCATGGCTCTGATACCAGTTGAAGGGAAATCCTGATTTCCCGGTCCAGGTTCGTTCAGATCTGATCAGATCAAGAGATATATTTCAAAAATTTTTCTCTTGATCCCAATCAGATCTTGATATATTTTCAGATCTGATTCTTATTATTTTAATAAAATAAAATTAAAAGATAAATTAAATCAAATTTAATTTACCTGATCTGGGTAATCCTATTACCCTGTTGATGATCCTGTTTGCAGCGGAAGGTTCTGGATCTTAGCCACGCAAGCGCCTGGCCTCTACCGGTATCCACTCGGGTTGGATCTGGAGATCCTCTTCTTCTCTATCACACCTCCAAAAATTCAGATCTGGATCTGATCTGGAGGATCTTCAAAACTCTTTTGAAGATGAGCAGTCGTCCTTTGCAGCAGCGCAGCCTTCTTATTTTTGATCGCCTTTCTTTGATCTGAATCGCACCAACCAAGGTCCAAAACTCCTTTTGGACGTGGAGAGCAAGGGGAGAAGAGACTATGGCATGGAGAAGGAGGGGAGAGGCAGCCTTGGGGCATGGGGAAACTATGATCTCAATTGAATTGCTTAGAATCTGAGTTGGGCGCAGGGTCTTATTTATAGACTAAGCTGTGATCCAACTCCTCTTCCTCCCAACCAATCACAACCCTTTGTGAAATCAGATCTAAATCTGATTGGTGGGAATAGAGACCCCTGGATTCCTCCTTAGAGGGTGCCTAAGACCAGTCAAAGTTGGTTCTTAGAAGAACTCTAATTGGAATCCAAAAAGGAGATGGAGTCCTTGTCCAACAAGGACTCCTAGGCGCCTCCAACTTGGGCACACGCCTAGGGTGGCGTGCGCCCTTCTCCTTGCCAGGTTCTGGCAGGGGGACAGGCCCCCACCAGCTCTCCAATAGGTGCATGACATGTGGTCAAAAGTCAAAGTGTCAATGGTCAACGTTTGACCAGTCAAAGGTAGACTTTTGACCAAAGTCAAAGAACAAGAAATGGCAGGTGACCAAAAATGGCAGGTAAGTGTCTTACAAATAAGACAACCTTTTCTGACTTGGACAACCTCCTGTCAGACCATATGAAGGCCTCTGTTTGAGCACAAACTCCTTTGGCTCAGACAGGACAACTTATTTATGATAGCAAAAGAAGAACGTTAGGTTCAATCGAGTGCTAGCACGATTTCCTTGAACCTAATTGAATCTCATTCAGATCAATTGAACTAGATCAGTTCAATTGATGATCACCAGATTCAAACCCTTGTTTGTGTGACCCAGTTAGGTTCAGTTCTGTATGGTAATGGGATATGTCATGATCTCTATCATCGACATCATCGAAACTCCTTTCGATGGATCAGAACTCTTCTGATTCGAACAGCTAGAATGATCGATCATCTAAATCATTCTAATTGCTCCCAAAATCCACCAGTGACACCTAGCAGTATATGGTGGCAACCCATCAGAGCTGAATGCGAACCTCTTGGTGCAGCTACCTGTGTGATTCAGTTCTTCTATCTTGAGCCCCGATCAGATTAGGGTTAAGGTGAACTCGTCAAACCCTAGTCTCTGTCATATGATGTAATCATTCGATTCGAGTCCAATGTGAAAATCTAAATAGAAACTCTTTCTATTATTTCACTCTACCATGGCCATGGATTTCTGGACTTGATTCTCATGATCATCATAGGGCTACTCCTCTACCACCGAGGTAGATAGATTCCATCTTGATGCAATCCAGTTCCTACAATGAACATGCTATAGCCAACATACACCTCAGGGTTCCATATGGCTAGGAGACCGAGTAATGGTGTAGTCAAACTATAACACCCTCAAGGTGAACTGCCGATGCATCTCAGGTCAAAGAACCAGACACACTACTGCAGCATCGAGTCAGTCATTGACGAGAAGGTAGACTCCCTAATGACTACTCGAGGTGGTCACGCTCAGTGCCCTCGTTCTCTAACGAGTACCTGTACTCTCGCTCCGGTGTCTCCACACCGTAGACTC